>JAOXJP010257424.1:0-21361 GCA_025762735.1 Platanus orientalis | reverse complement strand
GTGAAATGATACCCACGATGTGTCTCGTCTCACGACGTCTCACAAAGAGGGTCGTCGCAGGTGATGTGAACCCCTCTTCCTTCTCTTGTATTTGTACACCATTCCATTTGCTGGTTGTTATCTACTCAATATGGGATTAAAAACCAAGCCTTTTTATTTTTATTTTGTGTGTAAGGTATTGATATATTGAAACTTTACGCCAAACTAAGAGCCACTAACAGGATGGATAAACCAGCTCTATTACTTCAAGTCTTACATGGAATGAGTATATAATGTATTCCTTATTATATATGAATAACTGATCAATCATAAGCTGTTCAACCAAACATCTTACTGGTTGAATGGTAATCCATGCTGCTATCAATCATTCACACGGTGCACATGCATGGAAACAGGATGAATAGTTCCTAAGGTGGAATCCAAGAGAAAGCTTAGTTCAAAAACACATCTAGGTTGGACTTTCGTAAGCTGTGATTAAGAAACTAGTATCATATTAACATAATTAGTTGAACTAACGTTCGGGTAATTGAAAAAATTGCCGAAACACCAAGAAAGTTGTGGTTTGCTTCATATCTCAATTTTCATTCTATAGCTTACGACTCCAAAATACTACTACTAATAATAATACTAATAAAATTAAAAGAAGATAGAAGATAGCGAGTTAGTCTTGGGCTGAGATTCCTGCATTATATTTCAGGTGGGGCCTAGGAAGGTTTTGGATCAAATCAAAGGCAAATAACGTTATTTTGGATTGGTAAATCTGAATCCATCTCTATCGCAGAAGATTTGGAATGACAACTTAGAGAGTGGCTAAAGTTGGAATGACATCAGGGTCGACACATAAGTGTCAAAAAGTGAAAAAATCCCCCAAAAAAGTGTACATCACTTTTTCAGTGCTGATGTGTCAGCTCTAATGTCATTCCAACTTTAGCCACTCTCTAAATTGTCGTACCTAACCCCGCCTCCATCTCTATAGAACTGGTTATCTTAAGATGGGCCATTATTTTCGGCCTAATCTGTTGCACAGGGCTGGGCCCAGATTGGTTAAAAGTCCATACAGGTTTTTGACCTAGATTGCCAAAGAGAGACACCTAGGCTGTATTTGGCAGCCACATGCAATGTAATCATTTCATTTGAGTTTCCCAAGGCATTTGTAACCACAATGGAATGATTTGTAATGAACTCATTCAAATTTGCCATGATTTGTGCTTGATAACATAATTCATTTCATTTTATAAAAAAACCTAAGATGACCTCATTTCTAATTGTAGGTTGACCAATACAGGTTTTGGTCAACCTGGATCGCCAAGGGAGACACCCTAGTCAATGTATTATGTGATTGAGATCAGCAATAATTTTGGACCGGACTTTAAATTTATTGTTGTGCTGTAAAGTAAGATCTAGGCTTGGCCCTTAATTAGGCCCAAGCCTCACACCATGTAGATGAAAGCTGATGTGTCTGCCCCCTGACGCCTAAGGGAGGCGGACACAATCCTTCCTCCCAAGTCAAGCCCAGAATGTAGATGGACAAGTACAGAACGAAGATACTTTGATAGGCCTATCAGCCCATGTACAAAACCCTGTAACCCGCGGAAAAAATAATAGCTTCACCTAGATCTCGTATGGCATTTCCCACTTAATTTTGATTTAAAATGTAAAAGGACTCGTTGTTTCCACTGAAAATTTAATAGATAGCATTGGGCAGGGGCCGCGCGAACGCGTACCCCAGTGTCACAAATTATGACGTACACTCTCCCATTTGGGAAGATGTTAAGTGGGCACCCCTCCTATGTACAATGGAGGTTACCAACCTAGGCCATGGGCCTTCTTGATCATCCATTGACCCCGTCCAGGTAAGTATGTTTCAATTTTCTTCCCTTCTCTTATTTATGGACATTCCTTCCCTTCGCTGGTTGGTCTATCCAATGTGGAACTTATAACTAAACTTTTATAGATAGAGAAATCTTATGCCAAACTTAATAAAGTGAGTATTAATAGATATAGATATGATTTATACGGATGTGATTCATGTATGTCAAGTGATCAAATCACAAACAGTTCAACCACAGATCTTATTTTGGTTGAATTTAACGATGTGATGTACTTTGTGCTGCATCATTTCACTCTCCGTCATACACATGGTGCACCTGCATAGAGACAGGAAGGATGGGTTCCAAGAGGGATTTGAAATTTTCAAAATGACATAACTTGGATCATCAGAAGCTATGATTCAACGGCTGGTGACCAGTCACTTTGTGCAAAAAGCCAAAGGTTAACTCTGTTTCCTATCCACCCTTCCCAGCACTGCGTAATTATGGGACCAACACTGGGTAATGACCTTTAGGAGCTGTGATTCAACATCCAGAATCATATAAACTCCACAATCAGCTAAAGCAAATTTGGGTAAACTGAAAAACTTCATATTCAGCTGAGATTGAGAACCTTAACAAGGACAATGATAAGGTGCTACATAGGGGTGACAATGTTTGACACGACCTGTTAAACTAACACGAAATAAGCGGGTTAGGGTTGACTATAAATGTGTTTCAGGTCAAAATGGGTCAACTCACTTTGACATGATTAATAAATGGGTTGGGTTCAGGTTGAGCCATATAATTGTATGCTGTAAACTTGACATGACACATACCCAACCCAACTACATGGATTGCCATCTCTAGTGCTACAGTACTATAATCGTAGTTGCCACTAGATTTTATGATAAAACATATGGTTTGACTATGCACGCTCATTGATATGGTCAATTTATGGACTCCATCTTTGAGAAACCATTAACACACCCAACCAATTCTTTTCGATTTGTGTCGGGTGAGCCCAGAAAACACACTTCAATCGCATTCGCCTTGTATGCCCTTCCACATAGCCCATTGTGTGGTTCTACTTGCCCACCTGTTGGATCAGGTGAGCCCAAACTGCAATCCTTGAGGTTTTTTAAGGCCACCTATTGGATCAACCAAAAATAGCTCAGTGTGGTCCTTTTGGCCTAATTCGTAACCCAGTGAATCTAAAAGAAAAAACACCGAACCCAATGATCTAACTAGCTAATCTTATATTTCGAATACTAAACAGATTTTACACTAAGTTTTGGTAGGGGTGCGCCAGGCCCGAGTAGTAGTGCAACGCATGGGCGACGCTTGAGGCTCCCAATAGCAAGCTATTGTGCTGGAGTCTCCCCCAAGAAAAATTAATTTAATATCATGTGGACCGATGGCCCACGTATCAGATATTAAACTGATAAGAACAGATACTACACTTGATCTTAGCCAAAAGGCCGAGAAAGGTATGCTTTGTTTTATCTCTTCAATTCCCTTTTACAGCACAGCTCCCTCTAGGCATCTTCTCTACCTATCCGATATGGGATTTATAGCCGAAGAGGCTTTTGGTAACCAAACCATGGCCCCGCTCTTGTCCATGGTTGATATCCTCTGTGACGCCCCGTGAGGCAAGACACAAGGAGGTGGGGCCCATTCACATTTGGGATGTCTCACCCCCAAAAGTGAATGGGTCCCACCCCCTTGTGTCTTGCCTCAAGGGGCGTCACACAAGGGGGCATCGCAGATGATATCATGCCCTTGTCTATAAGGTTGCAATGTTTGACACATTGACACAACCTGTGAACCTGAAATAAGTGGGTTAGGGTTAATTGTAAATGTGTTTAGGGTCAAGTGGAACAACCTAATTTGACATGATTAAGAAATGTGTCGGGTTTGAGTTTACCCATATAGTCATATACCCTTAATTTGACATGACACGAATCTGACCTGCCAACACTAATTTTCACAAAACCTGTGAACCCGCAACGAAATAAACAGGTTAGGGTTGACCCTAACCCAACCCGCCAACACAAATTGTCATCCCTACACGTCCACTACACAACTTCAAATAAGGGAGCAGATTTCCTGTCCATGTCCAGGATTTGGTGTCCAGGGCACAAACCTAATTTAAGCCTCAAAGTTGAACTCAAATTCAGTCGAGCCCAATATCACAATAGTTCAGTCAACCCAAATTACGTGCGAGCAAGCCTTGCTTTGGGACTAAACTGGTCCAAGCAGCCCTCGGTAAGGACTGTATGACATGCAAGTCATGCAAACTGCATTTTAGTTTCGTAGTGGTATTACTATAATTATTATTATCATCAACATACAAACCGATTGCATACAAAGGAAAATGGAATTGATGCTTGCATAATAATGATTTAATGATTAAATCAAATTTCGGGTAATATTCTTCTCTTAACGAAGGTTAGATTTTTCTTTCTCAAGTAACACAATAAATCCTTGTCTACGATATATTAAGTCCGAAAGTAACTCCTATTTGAGTTTCTCAAGGCATATGTAGCCTGGAGGTGATGGTTTGTAATGAGTTCATTTAAATTTATACTTATTTGCTAACTACAATTAGAAATGAAGTAATCTTATGTTTTTTTATAAAACGAAATGAGTTGTCAAGCACAAATCAGTGCAAATCTGAATGAATTCATTACAAACCATACCATTGTAACTACAAAAGCCTTGAGAAACTCAAATGAAATAATTACATTACAAGTAGTTGTCAAAGGCAGCCTTAATATATGTAATAATCACTATTATAAAATTGGATAACCAAAATTTTTTTAGAATTGTTCATTAATTTTTAATAAATAACTAATATTACATTAGTTATTAGCACAAAATATTAAGTTGTACCTAAGCATGGACTTGTAAGCTATTTTATTTTAAAGATCAGCCAAATGATCAGCTGTAACAAATGTTGCTGTAGCTTTTAAGTAGCATGACCAAAAAGACAAAACAACCCATGTTAAAGCAAATTTGCTGCTGCTAATAACATCTCCAAAGATCAACACACAGGTGGGTCCATTGGACAGTTTGGTTATAGTGATCCATAAAAGACCTGCTCTATTGAATGCTTTGGTAAGAAGGAAAACAATTTCATTTGAATAACCTTAATGATCCAATTAGTTATCTTTTTTATGTGAGCTACTGTCAATCCCTAAAACAAAAGCAATATAATCTTTTGGGATATATAATCTTTTGTTGTTCATATGTCAAGGGCCGGTAAGGTTTTGCCAGTTATGTCAAATTAACCACATGCTCCATCGCTTGTGTAGGCCCTCGTCAATTCATTTGAGTTTTGGTCTTGTCTCTTGTAACTTTACTCTCCAATTTAACTATTGACTCCAAAGGTACCAGGCAAATGAAATGAAGCTTTTAAACCTATTCACCCGGGCGACCACTTGATTCGATTCCTCTTGCCCATATAGATGGTGCGGAATGGAACCTTGAACTGATTCGTGTGCCAAGCGCAACACACGCCTGAACCATATGCATCTTGCGGTCAAACCACTGCGTGCGGGGTCAATGAATAGATAACCATAATAAGATGGAAGACCCTTCTATTGATAGAATGGAATGAATTTGCGATGCCGGGAGTTGGGCTAGCCATATAACTCCGTCCTATAATAAATGTTGGGGTACTCTTTAGAATCTTAAAGCAACCATGGGTGTCTCAAAAGACTTTGATTTCGATGATGTGCTTTTTATCAGCGATTCCGGGGAGTGAGTTGGTCTCCAGAGCGGGATACTCCCAAACTCCTTATCAAACCTCCGCTGCCCTTATCAGACAGTTATCATTTTTCTACTCGTCTTATAGTGTAGATCTATTTATAAAATTCTAAGCCGGGTCATGAGTACAATGAGTTAGATGTTAATCTTTATCTCAAAAGGCATAACCTCTTGGACTTTGGGGTCGTAATCATTCCTAGACCCATTTTTCAAACCTTTTTGTTCAACTGGTTTAACGGACTTGAATCCATCCTCTTCATCTTCGGATTTGAGTGACACAGAATCTCCAATGTCCGAGACATATATAGCCGCAGCTCGCATCCGTCTCATGAAGACAGAACAAGCTAAAGCAACCTCACCAAGCATAAGCAACTTGACCAATAGGGGATAATTGGTAGGCCAAAGAGAGAGAGGATCTGTTGCACCCAAAATAGTAAGTTCCTCCCAGTCCCCACATTTAAGGACACACGATTTTTTTTGGGTACCTCTTTAAATAGAGAGGAAATGTTCATTTGAACACTTATGTTTTTTAATGGTTTTAACCTTGTAAACCCCATTTTTATCGCCTCGGATTTGGTGTGACCCTTAATAAATAATCAAGGTCCACCGGGCATAGGGGCAGACACATCAGTGCCAAAAAAGTGATTTACACTTTTGGGGGGTGCTTTTCACTTTGTTGGTTCATTAAGGATCGTTCCAAATCCTGAGGGCATTTTATGGATACTTATTTCTTCTTTTGAAAACTGTTTTGATAGTTTTAACCCTATACACATCACCTTTTGTGCATGGGGACACAGAGGGACAAAGACTTTGCTATTTTGTCAGGCCTTCTTCTCATCGCATCTGGCCCTCCTTAAGAGAAGAAGTTGAAGCTATTACTGTTAAGCTGGGCCTTGAGCTTACTCATTGGCTCAATTTAAAGAAAGTGATACTCGAAGGAGATGCTATAGCTATCATCAATAGCCTCAAGCAAACCCTTATATTGGCCCCTGTGTTGGATGTGGAGTCTGATGCACAAGAGAAAAGACACCAGAATTGAGGTGGATTGGTCCACCTTATTTGGTGGATCAGTCTGGGCAGCTAGATCGATCCTCATGTTTTGGCAAAGGCAAAAGATCAGTTCAAGCAAACTTCGGTAAGCATTTAGCTTGAGTTGTCACATAGCAAAAAATAGCAGGCAAAATCCCAAGCTAAACCTTAGGTTTGTTTTCACTCTCTTTTTTTGTTCTATGTGGCAGCTTGAACAAGATTGCTTGCGAATACTTACGGAAAGTTTGTAAACCAGTCTAGCAGTGGGAAATCATTGTAAATTGTTTGTCTTTTTGTTTTGGTCACATGTCAGCATGTCCTCAACGCTTGATAGGTGCTGAGCATTGCCACGCTGGAGACAATCCAAGCTCGCTGCTGAGAGTCTTGAGAATTAATTGTTAATATAGCCTTAATATATCAAGCCCAAACATAAGATGAAGGACCATATTACACATTGACCATAATTTACACGTAATGAGCCTGACCACCACTTCTTGTACCTGGCCGAATTAGGGACAACTTTTCTTAATTTAGTTTAAAAAGTCCCAACACTTTTGATCCGACTGAGAAGAGGGAGGATCGTCTACAATACGAAATCCTCTAAAATCACGAACATGGGTGGGTCTTTCACTCTTGGGATTTAAATTTCAAACTTCAATCAAATCGCACCTATGTTTGTGGCTGTGATAAGCCAAGTCCTCAAACTGTAGATGATCCTTTCTTGACTGAAATTAGCCACCCTTGTTCCGTTGTTGCCCCTACACACAGATAAAATGATATATATATACCTCGAGGTACATAGATTTCCTACCTCTTACACACAATGCACAAGGTAAATCGGGTTTTTCATGCAACAGAATTTGTTAGGGAAAGGATTGCAAGTATTACAAAATCTGAACCACAGTTATTACTAGCAGTTATTTGGCCTGAAATCCTTTACGCCACCCCCCTTACAGGAATAATTTTGTTTCCGGTGAGGGAGTAAATGTTATATCTAGGATTTTGTATGACCTACCATGTCCTCTACCACAAGGAGACACATGACGGTTTCTTTAATTTGATGCCTCTTTTAAATTGGGAACAAAAGTTCATTTGAACGCTTTTAACTCTATACACCCCTATTTTATGGGTACCTATTATTTCATTTAAAAACTGTTTTACGGTTTTAGCCTTATGCACTCAACATTAACCGCAGAGGATTTGGTTGGACAACTTGGAGAGTGGCTAAAGTTGGAATGTCATCAGAGTTGACACATCAGTTCCAAGAAGCAAAAAACATTCCCCAAAAAAGTGTATATCACTTTTTCGATGGTAATGTGTCAGCCCTAATGTATATCCACTCTCAACATTAACATACAAAATCCTGGACAAAACATGTGTTCCCTTCTTCCCGTAATTATATAGAAACAAAATTCACCCACTTGAATAAAATAAAATAATCTAATCTTTATTCTAAGTGAGACCACCACACAAAAAGATTGGAAGATTAGAATCATTCGATGATACAATTATGGGGTCCTGGCCCACCAATGGAAAGGCAGGGTTTTTAATGAGGTGGTCCATCGACTTATGGTTTCATTCCTAACTTTGATTGAAAGAAACCAGAAATGTTCATCAATCTTCCTTGCCGTTCCCAACATTTCACATTGACATGACCTGTGAATCTGACATGAACTCAACACGAAATAACTAGGTTAGGGTTGATTGTAATTGTGTTTGGGATCAAAACGGGTCAACCATTTTGACACGATTAATAAATGGGTCAGGTTGGGGTTGAAACATATGGTCGTATACCCTTACCATGACACTGCATGAATATGACCCACTAACATGAATTACCACTAGGGCTGTCAATTATCCGGTCAAGCATTCAAATCCGATCCAAATCTGATTCAATTAAAGCAAATTCGGATGCTCCTCTGTCCGACTCTGTTTAAAATTCAATCAAATTATTAAATATCCGATTTTAAATGAACCGAAATCGGATGCATACACATCCGATCCGATTAAAATCTGATCTAAATATATATATATATATATGCTAAATCCAACTAACTGAATATCCGAACTCGCATCCGAAATCCGATTATGTTATCGAAATCTAATTCATTTGTTAAACATCCGATGGATATCCAATCAGATATCGGATGCACACAAATTTAATCGGATGTGCATACATCTTATTCGAATCCGCTCTGTTTACAGCCGTAATTACTACATAACCACCCATGAACCCAACATGAAATAAGTGGTTTAGGGTTAACTGAAAACGTGTTTTGGATCAAAACGGGTAACCCGCTTTGACACGATTAATAAATGGGTCAGGTTAGGGTTGAGCCATATAGTCGTATAACCTTATCTCGACATGACACAAACCAGACCCACCAACACGAATTACCACCCCTACTTGTCATGGTGGACATCCCTTCATTGATCTAGTACCAAACATTTATTTTAGGGACCCTTTAACATTTCCATAGAGTAGAAGAGAGCCCCGGCAAATCTTCCAAATTTTGTTGGCCTCACTTATTTGTCACCTCTAGCTAAATTTAGAGCTCTTATGCATGAAACGGAGAACAATGCACAAAATTATGGAAACTGACTTCTAAAATTTATGGGGGTGGGGGTGTCAAATGAGTTGTTGACCAATGACCATACTCTTGACCATCTGCTATAGTGGGTGGGGCTGTCAAAGAGCCAATCTATGTCCAGCTCTGCCGGAGCTCATCACATAAGACAAAGCTCAAGGTCTCTTGCTCTCTCTCTACCCACTTTGACACGATTAATAAATGGGTCAGGTTAGGGTTGAGTCATATAATTGTATACCCTTAACTTGACACAACATGAATTTGACCCACCAACATGAATTACCACATAACCTGTGAACCCAACATGAATCCAACACGAAATAAACGGGTTAGGGTTGACTGTAAACATGTTTTGGGTCAAAGTGGGTCAAACCAGTTTGACATAATTAATAAATGGGTCGAGTTAGGGTTGAGCCATATAGCTGTATACCCTTATCTTGACATGACACGAACCTGACCCACAAACACGAAGTACCACCCCTACTCAAAGGGGTGTGGGGTCTCACACAAAAGTGCAGGGGCCACACCCCAATGTGAGGGGGCAAAGGTACATCCTAGACAGAACATCCTTTCTCTAGCTAAAAATAAGAGAGCCAAAGTAGAAAGAGATGAATACCTATAGAAAACTCCAAGAGATTTGCTAATTAAAGTAACTAGGCCCACAAATCTGCCTCACGATCTCACCAAAACGTTGGCTTGGAATTCAAGCAAATCCACAACATTTTCAATTTCCTACCATGTAGGAAATATTCATCTTTGGATAACCTTTGTTGGATTATTTTTATATGTTTTCCAAATAAAGTATGAAGACTTCCTTTGTTTGAACCATGTAGAGGACTCGTATCCTCTGCCCTGCCTTGTGGTGACCCACAGGTGAACCCAGACACAAAGGGGGGTGGGGCCCTGCAAAAAGTGTATGGCCCCACCTCCTTTGTGTCTGGGCTCACCTGTGGCTCACCACAAGGCGGTGCAGAGGATATGGCTCCCCGTATAGAACGTAGCTATTGCGTCGAAAATTGCCACATATGCTGAGGGTGAGGTGATAGACACATGGACGTCGTTGGACTGGGGTGAAATCACCTGCGAACGCCTCATGGGGCAAGACACAGTGGGGTGGGACCCACTCATTTTTGGGATGTCCCATCACCTTCAAAAGTGAATGGGTCCCACCCCATTGTGTCTTTCCCATGAGGCGTTGCCCGGCATCGCATGTCCATTGGACCACTGACCACCAATAAAGCTGCCACATGCCCGACCTTTTATTGTTGCTGTACACTTTGGATGGACCCGTTTTACCAAGCTAGCAATTGCTTCAAGTATAAAACTAGACACACTAATGGCCCCAAAGCCCAAAATGTTGAATATAATGATAAGGGGCCGAGCCTAAGACACATTCGTCTTGATTTTTACACAATGCATTATCTTAGGCCGTATCTGGTTGTCATGAAAAGCTGGTTTTCTCATGATTTTTGGTAAAATTTTCTTGAGAAAAACATTTTCAAGCTGCCTAGCTGCCAAGAACCAGAAATCTTGATGTCTACTACCATATTATTCACACAACTCTTACGTGAAAATCCTCTACTTCTAATTAAAATTGTAATACGTAAGTATTCTTTTTCTTGGCAACCAAACAAAATAGAAAAAGAATAAAAAATTACAGATTTTTTCTTTTCTCTCTTTTTCTATTCAATTGAAGGCAACAAGACAAGGCCCAAAGAAATGAAATGCTTCGCTTGGGGTCTGTAGGGCCTAGGAAAAGACCTATAAACTGGACCTAAAATCTATCTTAACATGCAGTCCTAAATAGCTCATACCTAAGCGCAGTCAAGGCCTGGAGTGGTTATTTCAAGTCCACCAAGTAGGTTGTGAGATCTTCCAGACGTTTAATGGGTCAGACTTGGGCTCCGATTCTTGCAAGAGATTTCAAGCCTGGCCAGGTGAAGTTCTGGGTTAAGAGCTAGGCAAAGTAACCATACTTTTTAGATTGACAATTAGTGGTCCATCTTTGTAGTTCTAGTTTTCTTAGGACAAAATGGGACCAAAAACTTTTAGCCCGATATATTGAACTAGGGTTGGGTCAGATTGGCTCAAAGTCTATCATAGGCCGTAGACATCTCAAATGGACATACTGTCACCCAATTCATGGCTGTATCATAATTGAGACCAGACACACATTTTGGGCCATACTTCAGTTCATTGTTGGTTTAAAGTTACAACTATGCCTGGCCCATCTATGGAAGCCCAAGCTCAGTCTCAACTGGGGCAGTTTGGTAACACATGTGCGAAGTCCCATTGGATAAAAAGCACTAGGCCAAGCCCCCCATGGATTTGGTCCACCCCCTTAACAAATGCCCACGGCACATATGTAGTTCCCAACAGCAAGTGGCGTCAAAAAAGTAAAAATCCCTTCCCCGCTCCCCATAAGTGTAAATCACTTTTTCAATGTGACATATCAGGCATTGGATATGTACGGACAATGAGTGGTCATTAAGGGGGCAGACCAGATCCACACTAGGCCAAGCCTAATCCAAAGAACAAAACGATATCCTAAACCAGCTCCAAGTGCAATGGAGGCCGCCAAGCTAGGCCATGAGCCTTCTTGATCACCCATTGACCCCGTCCAGGTAAGTATGTTTGACCTCTCTTCTTCTCTCGTATTTGTACACCTTCATTCCATTCGCTGGTTGTTATCTACACAATGTGGGATTTAAAACTAAGCCCTTTTTTTTTTCTTTCTGTGTAGGTATTAATGTATTGAAACTTTACGCCAAACTAAGAGACAATAACAGAAGAGATACACCAGTACTATTACTTCAAGTCTTACTGGGAATGACTATATAATCATTCACATGGCGCACATGCATGGAAACAGGATGAATAGGTCTTAAGGTGGAACCCAACACATCTAGGTTGGACTGTCGTAAGCTGTGATTAAGAAACTAGTATCATATTAAAAATAATTAGCTGAACTAATGTTTGGGTAATTGAAAAAATGCCGAAACACCAAGAAAGTTATGCTTTTTTGCTTCATGTCTCAATTTTCATTCTATAGCTTTGACTCCCAAATAATAATAATAAAATTAAAAGAAGAAAGAAGATAATGGGTTATTCTTGGGCTGAGATTCCTGCCTGATATTGCATTGCAGGCACAAACGCAAATACCCTTATTTTGGATTGGCAAATCTGGACCTATCTCAATAGACCTGGTTATCTTAAGATGGGCCAGTAATTTCGGCCTAATCTGTCTCACAGGGCTGGGCCCAGATAGGCTCAAAGTCCATACAGGTTTCGGTCAACCTAGATCGCCAATGGGAGACACCCTAGTCAATGTATTATGTGATTGAGATCAGCATTAATTTTGGACCTGACTTCGAATTTACTGTTGGTGTTGTAAAGTAAGATCCAGGCTTGGCCCTCCGAACCTTAATTAGGCCCAAGCCACACAGCGGTTAGATGAGGGCCAAGTCCAGCACAGCAATGTAGATGGACAAGGCCAGAAGGAAGACACTTTGATAGACAGGGCTATAAGCCCATATACACAACCCTACTTTTTAAGGTCTGTTTGTGTCTGTGGCATACTGTGACGGAGAGTAAGGTGTCGCAAAGGATACAGCTCCAAAGTTAATATATAGCATTGGGCAGGGGGCGCGCGAACACGTACTCCCACTGTCACAAATTATGACGTACACTCTCCCACTTGGGGAGATGTTAAGCGGGCAAACCTCCTATGTACAATGAAGGTCACCAACCTAGGCCATGGGCCTTCTTGATCACCCATTGACCCTGTCCAGGTAAGTATGCTTCATTTTCCTTACTTTCTCTTATTTATGGACATTCCTTCCCTTCGCTGGTTGATGTGATGATGTCTATCCGATATGGAACTTATAACAAAAATTTTATAGATAGAGAAATCTTATGCCAAACTTAACAAAGTGAGTACAACTAGATATATATATATATATATATATATATATATATATATATATATATATGGTTTAAGCGGATGTGATTCATGCATCTCAAACGATGTATTTTGCGATGGATCATCTCACACTCTCCATCATACACATGGCGCACCTGCATAGAGACAGGACGAATGGGTCTCAAGTCCACCCCTCCTAGCACCCCGTAATTACGGGACCAACAGAGGGTAATAACTTGAGAAGCTGTGAGTCAATGGCCACAATCATCAACTCTACAATCAGCTAAAGCAACTTTGGATAAATTGAAAAACTTCATATTTAGCTGAGATTGAGAACCTTAATATGGTGCTACTAGGGGCGGCAATGTTTGACATGACCCATGAACCCAATACAAAATAAGTGGGTTAGGGTTGGCTGTAAATGTGTTTCAGGTCAAAATGGGTCAACCCGTTTTGACGTGATTAATAAATGGATTGGGTTTGGGTTGAGCAATATACTTGTATACCCTTAATTGACATAATACGAATTTGACCCGCCAACATGAATTACAACATAACCCACAAACCCGATACAAACCCAACATGAAATAAGCAGGTTAGGGTTGACTGTAAACATGTTTTGGGTTAAAACGGGTTGACCCACTTTGACCCTATTAATAAATGGGTCGGGTTCAGGTTGAGACATATAATCGTATACCCTTATCTCGGCACAACACAAACCGGACCCACTAACACAAATTGCCGCACCCCTAGTGCTACGGTACCATAATCATAGCTGCCACAGGATTTTATGAAAAAACATACGCTTTGACTATGCACGCTCATTGATATGGTCAATTAATGAACTCCGTCTTTAAGAAACGATCCTCCTTGGCCCAACTAGGGGATTTTAACACATCCAACCAAATCTTTTCGCTATTAAAACTCGGGAAGTGTTGTACATGAATACATGTAGTTCTATTAGCCCAACTACATGTAGTTCTACTAGCCCAACATTGGTGTCGGGTGAGCTCAGAAAAGACACTTCAATCGCCTTGTATTTGCCTTCTACATAGCCCATTGTGTGGTTCTACTAGCCTGGATCGATATCCTCTGCAATGTGAATATTTACACCAGGGCTGGAGTCACCATTTATGGGACGCCGTGTGATGTCAGGTACTGACAAAAGTGTATGGGCTGTCAGTACCTGACACCACATGGTGCCCCACGAATAGTAGCTCCAACCCCGACATAAACATTTAGCAACAGAGTATATCATCCCTACTAGCCCACCTGTTGGATCAGATGAGCCCATAATGCCCTATGAGGTTTTATAAGGCCACCTATTGGATTTGTGTGCCTTGTGCACAAAGGCCGTTGTGTGACTCTACAACACCCCTTTCTTCTGGCTCAGTGTGGTTTTTTGGCCAATCCTTTATTCCAGTGAATCTAAAAAAGAAAAAATATTGCACGCCATGATCTAAGAGTTTACACTAAGCTTTGGGAGGGGTGCGCCAGGCCCGTGTAGTAGTGCAACGCATGGGCAACGCGTAAGCTCCCAATAGCAAGCTATTGTGGTGGAGCCTCCCTAAGAAAAATTAATTTAATATCATGTGGACCGATGGCCCACGTATCAGATATTAAACTGATAAGAACAGATACTACACTTGATCTTAGCCAAAAGGCCGAGAAAGGTATGATTTGCTCTATCTCTTGAATCCCCTTTTATAGCGCACCTCCTTTTAGACATCTTTTCTACCTATCTGATATGGGATTAATGGCCGAGGAGACTTTGGTAACCAGACCATTGCCCCGCTCTCGTCATAGGTTGACAATGTTTGACACAACCTGTAAACTTGACACGAACCCAACATGAAATAAGCGGATTAGGGTTGACGGTAAACAAGTACGGGTCAAGTGGGTTGACCTATTTTGACACAATTAAAAATGAGTTGGGTTCAGGTTTGCCCGTATAGTCATATATCCTTAATTTGACACGATAAGAATCTGACCCACCAATACGAATTACCACATAACCCATGAACCTGACACGAAATAAACAGGTTAGGGTGGACTGTAAATGTGTTTTGGGTCAAAGTGAGTCGACTTGCTTTGACACTATTATGGGTCAGGTTTGCCTTAAGCCATATTGTCACATACCTTTATCTTGATATGACACCAATCTGACCCACCAACACGAATTGGCACCCCTACTCGTCCACTACACAACTTCAAATAAGGGAGCAGATTTCCTGTCTAGGGCACAAACCTAATTTAGGCCTGAAAGTTGAACTCAAATTCAGTTCAGACCGATGTCACAATAGCTCAGGCAGCCCAAATTACGTGCGAACAAGCCATGCTTTGGGACTAACCTGGTCCAAGCAACCCTAAGTCGGGCTTCCATGACATGCAAGTCATGCAAACTGCATTTTAGTCTCGTAGTGGTATTACTATAATTATTATCATCATCAACATACAAATCGAGTGTATACAAATGAAAATTTAACTGATACTTGCATCTTAATGACTTAATTATTAAATCAAAGGTGTAAAAAAAAAAAAGAAGAAGAAGAAAAGAGAAAATAGAAGTTTGTGTAAATACGTTTGTATTTTACTGAATGAATCATGTGTACAATAAAGGAGCCTATTTATAGTTGAACAAGCCCTATGAAATAAAGAAATACAATCAATATGTAATTACAGAATATCCTAACCTAGAATATTTACAGCACCTTAGAATATTATCGTAATATTATGAGAATATAAAGGGAATATTCTGACCTAATTAAGGTAATCAAAATATACACTAACATTTACAGTATCTAAGAATATTATCGTAATATTAGGAGAATATAAATGTAATATTCTAACCTAATTTAGGTAATCAGAATATACTTTAACGTTAATCAGAATATACATTAACATCTCCCCTCAAACTCGAGGTGGTGAAGCCAACTTGAGTTTGAAAATAAGATCACCAAGCCGATTGGGTGGAAGAGATTCTGTAAAAATGTTAGCAAGTTGATCATCAGAGGAGACTGATCATAGCTGCAAAATGCCTTGCTGAATATGATGGCGGATGAAGTGACAATTAATCTCGATATGTTTAGTATGTTCATGAAAAACATCGTTATGAACAATCTGTATGGCACTATGCTTATCACAATGAATGGAAGAACTAGTCAGTTGAGGAACACCCATGTCTGACAAAAGCCATCGTAGCTACAAAAGTTTAGATGTAGTGTCAACAAGTGTACGATACTCAGCTTCAGTGCTAGAGTGGGCAACAACAAATTGTTTCTTACTATGCCAATAAATTAGAGAAGTCTCAAGTAAGAAACAGTAGCCTGTGGTGGAGCAGCAATCAGTGGGATCACCAGCCCAATCAACATTAGAATAGGCCTGAACCTCAAGGGAGGAGTGCGAAGAGAAGTGAAGTCCATGTAACAAAGTCCCCTTGACATAACGCAAGATACAAAGAACAACAACATAATGAGTAGAGCAAGGTGCACTCATAAACTGATTGACTAAATGAACAACATAAGAGATATCTGGTCGTGTGACGGTGAGATAAACAAGGCTGCCAACTAACTATCTGTAGAGGGTAGCATCTGGAAGAGGTGTACCATCAATGGCAAGAAGTTTAAAATTCGACTCAAAAGGACTATTGGCTATATTTCTATTAGTCAAACCGGCTTTGAAGAGCAGATCACAAGCATATTTAGCCTGAGAAAGATAATAACCTTTTGTACCTGAAGTAACCTCAAGGCCAAGAAAATAACTGTGTTTCTCCAAATCCTTCATCTCAACATTCTGACTAAGAAAATCCTAAAGACCTTGAATTCTAGTAATATCATCACTAGTAATGATCATATCATCAACATAGGTAAGGATAAGGATAGAACTAGTGTTAGTAGTACTTAGAAAGAGAGCAGAGTTATATGAACTGGAGACAAAACCTTGCTGAGCAACCACATAATTGAATTTGGCGAACCAAACTCAAGGAGCTTGCTTGGGCCCATAAAGAGCATGACGAAGATGATAGACTTTGTGTGGAGGATGCTCATACCCAAGTGGAGGCTACATATAGACTTCTTCAACAAGATCACCATTGAGAAAGACATTTTTAACATCCATGTGAAATAACTACCAATGATGAATTGTAGCAACTGCAAGCAAGGATCGAACAGAGGTAAGTTGTGCTACAAGAGCAAAAGTTTTCTGATAGTCAATACCGTATTCCTGGGCAAATCCCTTTGCAACAAGACAAGCCTTATAGCATTCAAATGATCCATCTGCTCGAGTCTTAATTTTGTAGACCCGCTTACATCCAATTGTAGTTTTTCCAAGAGGTAGGTCCACCAAGTCCTAGGTGTGAGTTTTGGTAAAGGCATCTAATTCATCAGACATAGCTTTTTGCCAAAGAGGGTTAGCACTAGCCTCAAGATAAGTGTGAGGTTCGTGAAGAATAGGAAGAGTAAGAAAAAAATGATAATCTTGAAGACGGGCAGGAGGTACACTTACACTACTAGAACGACGAGGTTTAGAGATTAGGGAAGACTCTGGGATGTGTGATGTAGCAAGAAGACCATCAGACATATCAGGTGTATTGGGAGTAGTTGTAAAAGGATTGTTTGAGAAGCTTGGTGTCTCTTTAGAAGATGCACGAAACAAGGCAATGGAAGGATCAATGAATATAGGTGAGTGTGTGGAGGAGGAAGGTGAAAACCTTGAGAGTCTAGCAAAAGTTTTATGTTCCCAGAACTCCATATAGCGAGAAACCAGAAGGCGTCTTGTTAGGGTATCATAGCAATGATAACCCTTTTGAGTAATGTCGTAACCAAGAAAACAATATAACCGGGAACGTGGTTCAAGCTTAGTGCACTCATGTAGAGGAAGAGTGACAAAGCATGCATAACCAAAAACCCGAAGTAAGGAATAGTCAGAGACACTTCCATAGAGAACCTCAAAAGGAGTTTTGTTGTAAATTATGGGTGAAGGTACCCGATTGATGGTATAAACAACAGTAAGAACAACTTCACCCCAAAATTTTTTAAGAGCAGAAGCAGAAATGAGAAGGGCTTTTACAATGTCTAAGATGTGTTGGTGTTTTTGCACTGCATGTCCATTATGTTGATAGGTATAAGGACAAGAATGATGTGAGTGTGTTCCATGATGATTTAAAAAATCAAGAAAAGATTTCTCATTATACTCCATAGCATTATTTGAAATGAAAAATTTTGATGGTATAAGAGAATTGTGTTTGCACCATTTTGTGAAAAGTTTGATAAATATAAGCAAGTTCAGATCAATGTTGTAAGAGATATATCCAAGTATAGCGAGAGTAATCATCAACGAAGATAACAAAATAACGAGACCCCCCCTTAGGGGGAATGGAAGCAGGACCTCAAATATCATAATGGACCAAATCAAAAGGTATAGAAGAGAAAGATTCACATTTATTGAATGATAAATGCATTTGTTTTCCATGACACGAGACACAACCAAAAGAATTTAAATCTACGAAACCTAGATGACCTTGAGATGCTAAAAGTTGAACATGTGGTAACGAGGCATGACCTAATCAAGAATGCCACAGACTGGAAGAGGCAGTGAGAGCAACAATGGAGTTAGATGCATGAGAGGGAATTTGCAGAGAAGAGAGCTCAAAAAGACGTCCAATCTTATGGCTTGTCCTAATGAGCTGACCCATTTGTGGATCCTGCACATTAACATATTCATTAGAAAGTATTAGTTTAAGACGTAATTCACAAAGTTGTCCAACTGAAAGAAGGTTTACTGACAACTTGGGAACCGGATATGTGTCTCCAACATATAAATTTGAAGAAAAAATGGACCTTATGTGACTAACAAGAAAATGAGAACCATCAGCATTATAAATGACAGGATTGGGTGAGAGACCAAATTTTTGTGAAAAGAGTGTAGGATCAGGGGTCATATGGTTACAACACGCAGAAGAGTCTATACCAAGGAGATTTACCTGATATGACGGACATGGCAGTAGAGGTTCAGGACAAAACCTGATGGATTAATGCCTCAACTTCTGCTGTAGTGAGAATAAGCTTAGATGGAGTCTTAGTGAAAGACTCAGGTGTAGAAAGAGCAACTGGAGCAACCAAGGCAACCTGTTGGAAAGAAACCCATGACTGATTCTTGTATTGTAACTTGTGACATTCAGTGACAGAGTGACCAATAGGTTTTTAGTATTTGCAAAAGACAGTCATGAAGGATGACTGGAAAGGTGAACGTCCAAAGGAAGGCTCAAAAGGAGGTTTGGAAGTACCATGAGAAGTCACAGCCACAACAGAATCTAGAGATTGCATTTTCATAGTGGAGTGGCGATTTTCTTTAGAGATGAGCTCGACAATAGTAACCTCCAGGGAAGGAAGTGGTGTGCGATGGAGAAGAGAGGCCTGAGTGGACTCAAAGTCCTCATGAATGGCCATCATGAAATGCATAAACTTCCGACAATCATGATATGCCGTAAATAACTCAATATCCTTAAAACACTTTAGCTGAGGATCTGCAATAGACAGTTGTTCCCAAAGATTATTTACTTGAGAATAGAAATCAGCAATAGACTGGCCTTGACGCATATGATAAAACTTAGTTTCAAGCTGAAATTGCAATGAGGCATCATGAGTGCAATTATATCACTTGGCAAGAAAATCCCATGCAACTTTGGCATTCCCAAGCTTAGGGAGCAAACTATGAATGGAAAAAAACTGAAGTGTTGATAAACCAAGATAGAATCTTGCAGTGTACACTCTCCCAATCTTCAAGGCGGGTTGCGAAGTCATCTTTGCTCTCACCTTCTTTTGGCTTAGGTGTAGAAACTTCTCTAGAGACATAGCACCACAATTTTTTCCCTCTAAAAAAACTTCCATATTTTGAGCCCACATATTGTAAGTGGATCTGTCCAAAATATTGTCGAGATTGGAAGAAGACATTTTTTTTTTTGAAAAAGAAAATAAGTAGGTGGTGGAAGTTCGTGGAGGCACGTGATTGGCGAAATGGAGTCTGAATTTTCGTCAAGTGCTAAATGGAACTCAACGAAGCATTTGGTGTACTGCTTTTGTAGTAAAAAAAACACCAAGAGAAACTCTTAAGTGAGAGATTGCACGAATAGAGAACGAAGGCTTATGAGAGGCACCAAGAATTTTGATGGCTCTGATACCATATAAAATAAAATAAAAAAGAGAAACAAGAGAAAACAGAAGTTTATGTAAATACGTTTGTATTTTTATGAATGAATCATTTGTATAGTAGAGGGGCCTATTTATAGTTGAACAAGCCTTGTGAAATAAGGAAATACAATCAATACATAATTACAAAATATTCTAACCTAAAATATTTACAGCACTAACATTTTGAGAATATGAATATAATATTCTAACCTAATTATCGTAATCAAAATATACACTAACATTTACAGCACCTACGAATATTATCATAATATTCTGACCTAATTAAGGTAATTAGAATATACACTAACAAAGGGAAAGGATCGTCTGTTGGTGAATCAACAAGAACTTCCTGCTGAGTCTAACCACACTGTGACATGTATTTGTAAGAAAAATGACGAAAAAGATTGGGAGCTATTTACCAAATAAAATTGGATAGGTGTCATTGTGTGGTTAAATCAATAGGAAGTTCCTGCTGATTCACCAGTAGACAATCCATTCCCTTAAATCAAATTTCGTGTAATATTATACTCTTAATAAAGTTTAGATTTTTCTTTCTCACATACGTCACACAATAAATCCTTGCCTACAAGGCTATGATCTATTAAGGTCAAAAGTAACTCCAATTTGATGGCTCTAACTAACAACATTAACAGTATTACTATTCATTTAATAATTTTTTTTTGTCAAAAACCAATTAAAAATAGGTTGTTATCATTTTATTTATATATGTAATAATCCTATTATAAAAATGGATAACCAATTTTTTTTTATGGAATTACTAATTAATTTTTAATAAATCACTAATATTACATTAGTTATTATCACAAAATATTAAGTTGTACCTAAGCATGGGCTTGTTAGCTATTTTGTTTTAAAGATCAACACGCAGGTGGATCCATTGGACAGTTTGGTTACAGTGATCCATAAAAGATTTGCTCCATTGAATGCTTTTGTTAGAAGGAAAAACAATTCCATTTGAATAACTTTAGTTATCCAATTAATAATCTTGTTTTTATGAGCATATATATATATATATATATATATGTAGAGAAAGAG
>JAOXJP010257423.1:0-35889 GCA_025762735.1 Platanus orientalis | reverse complement strand
CATTACCAATGAATGAGAATGACATTATTGTTTTAGTTTTTGAGTTATACATTTGTATCATTGATTATGTTTTATGTATATGGATTTCTAGCTTTATTGTGCAATGTGTAGTGTTATTTATCAACCTTTGACACTTAAAATTTTGCATATGTGTGATAACAAGTGTCACGAGGGTACCGATTCCCAACTATTGATACCCAAGTGTGTAATAAAGGATAATGGTTTCTAAGTGTTTAATAATGTTTATTATAACATTTCCTAAAATTACATTCAAAAATTCCAAAACTCACATAGTGTTTCCATAGATTCCATAGGCGACAACGTATGTCATAAGGGTGATGGTTCTCCCAACCATCATAGATGGTTATTTCCTATATTTAATGATTTCTAAGTGTGAATTAGTGATTATTTTATTAAATCCTGAAGTTTCAAATCAAAATTCCTTCATTTGATTTTCACCGTCTCTCGGTTTCATACGTTGTCTCTCCGTGATAAGCTGCGAGACACGAGATGTCTCCGTCTCTCGAAGCCGCGATACGAGTTGCGATAACGAGATTTTAAACCTTGGTCCACAAACACCGCAAACAACCGCTGTGGATCCTGTTTGCAAATACCGTAAACAACCACTAGCTATTTTTTGTGGTCTTTAGTATCGCCGCTACACACACCATCAAGTCAATTCGATCCTGCACCATCCGACTCAATCACGACCAAACATATGTATAGCCGCCCCCAAGCCAACTCCAAAAAGGGACCTCAATATGTTCTCTTCGATCATAGAAACCTCTTCACCATCATCTACCACTTGGAAACCTACATCACCTCTCTTTGCTACATCCGCAAAAGAAACCCTACACCAACGTTGGTTCTTCTGTGTACTCTATTTTCCATTACCCATCAAGATCAAAAGAATACCACTTCTTATCGTACTCCCACTGATGGGGACATCAAGACAACTTATTGAGTATACCAACAGAGGAGGAAGGTTGAGCCCCAATCCATATGGATTAAGTAATCCGAAGGCTTGTGGGACCCACATTTCAGCCCATGTGGGGCCCCTTTTAAGGACATTACTATGGCTGATGTGTTACTTTAATGTTTAACTTTCAAACATGTTATTATGTTTCTTTTATTTTATTTTATGCTACAGCTATGTAATAAAAGAGGAAGGGCAAGGAATTGTTATTGGCTTTAGAGGGGAGGGTGAAAGGGTTAAAAAGCCCATAGGGGCGTGTTCTTATATTGTAACCCTACTCTCTTTGGAAAACTAATGAAGATTAATGAAAGAAAACACCATTGACGGCTGCCATAACCTTTTACTCATAGGCTGGTGCATGCTTGGTGAGAGGCCAAGAACACTATCAAGAACTCATATCAGGTAAGTAGCTTCATTGTCTTTTCTTTTTATTGCTGCCTAATGGTTCGTGGATGTGATGGCTGGTGAAATGATTGGATGTCCAAGACTTCTTGAACTTTTGTGTCCCCAACACTAAACCCATGCTCATTATTTTGTTTTAAACCTTCAAAACCCAGCCCACACGATCCAGATTTGATCCCCTTACTATGAGCCATCAGATCTGGATATTTGAGAGCATCTTGCTA
The DNA here is from genome assembly GCA_025762735.1 of Platanus orientalis. NCBI lineage: Eukaryota > Viridiplantae > Streptophyta > Magnoliopsida > Proteales > Platanaceae > Platanus > Platanus orientalis. The sequence goes on along the minus strand of JAOXJP010257423.1, from coordinate 34,287 downwards.
ACATTTACAGCCTTTCTTTTGAAGTCCTATATACAGAAAACTCTATGTTAGCAAACTGAACCATGATTAGACTAAATATGGTCCAGATCTAAGAGTTTTGTGCATCAGATCTGAATTGTTTCGGGCTCATCTTGCCACCATTAACTACCCATTTGGGGAACCCTTTCATACAACAAGTTTTTTTTGCTGAATAACAAGGATTGTATTAATGGTGGGAAATACAAAAAGGCAACTATGAATTAGTTGGGATCATTACATAGGATAGGAGAATAAGAGACCGGAAGAGTACAATTTTTTTTTTTTTGAAAAAGGTAATGTATATATAGATAATGAAGCAACGAAATACAAAGCTAGCATAAGGAATGCTAGCTAAAGCATGAGAGAATCCATGCGGCTATACAACTTGCAAAATTAAGCGATCCCAATCAAAAATCCAAGACAAAACAAGAAAGAAAAGAACAAGACAGAACAAGAGATTAAGGCCTTAAAACATTACATCATCATTTCCTCTTCTAACAGTCCTTTGGAGTGGATTAGACGTAATCCATACAGTAGCGCCTTGATCTCCGCATTCAGTGAGTCTCCATATCCCAGTGGTTTAGAGTATGCTACTATACAAGAACCCAATGCATCATATATTGATCCTCCCATACTTGACGGGCCTGGATTTCCTAGTGAGTTGCCATCAAAGTTCCAACTTCAAAGTGATTTCCCCTGGTGGCTGCCATCGTTGAATCACTTGTTGAGTATGTGGAGAGGAATCAATGATAAGCAATAAGTTTCTACTACTATCATCTACCCTCAGTTATCCAGTCTAATAGATATGCATTCAAGTATCTATTTGGGTGTTTTCCTTTTTTCAAGAAAGATCCTTCCATTTCTTTCTTCCCATATGGACCAAATAATGACAATAGGGAGGTATCTCCAAATTGCCTTTCCCTTCTTAGTGAAATGAGTCATCGACCATTGGTTCAAAAAGTCCATCATCTCTAATGGAAACAGGAAAGGGAGGCCAAATTCTTTGATGAAGTGTCACCACACAGTCTGCACATAATGGCTGTGGATAAAGATGTGATTTGCCGATTTCCAAACATGAGGAAGAATGCACCATCCTTTACATCTTCGTTGTAGCATATCACTTGTGTTAACACATTTATGCGCTACCTTCCAAGATAGAGCTTTGTACCGAGGAGAACCATGGTATTTCTATATGAATTTTGAAGGGAATGAATGGAAGGAATATGGGAATGAAGGATTATTGGGGAGAGGAAATCTGTCTATAATTGTTTTCCTGAATGAAGGAGAAAAACAACCATTAGACAATAGGCACCACAAGCGGGAGTCCGGGGAAGAGGGATCAATAAATACATCAAACAAGAGACTAATCAACAAGGACATATCTTCAATTTCAAAGTCTCTTAGGCCTCAACGCAGCCCAAGATTCCATGCTATATTAGAAGAGGGTGATGATGAAGAATAAAAACAAGATATTGGTAAACCTTTCTTGGATGAGATGGAGAATATACGTTGAAATTTTGAAGCTAGCCTTTCCTCACCCCATCATTTATCCTCCTAGAATTTGATTTTGTCCCCTCTGCCCACATCATATCTTATGAATGGAATAAAATGATGGTAAAGTCTACTGATGTTCTTCCAAGGACATGTAGTTAAGACTCTTCCTCCAATTTTAGCATCCCATCCATTTGAATCATTTCCATACTTAGCCTCTATGATCGAGTGCCACATATTACTCTCTTCACATGGAAACCTCCATAGCCATTTTTCCAATTCAGCATCATTCTAGATAGAAAAATTTCCCAATCCCAGCCCCCCTTTTTCTATCGGCCTATATACCAAATCTCAATTTAGTAAGTGGTCCTTTTTTGTCTCCCCAGGTTCCCAAATGAAGTATCTTTGCATTTTTTCAATAGCTTTAATCACTTTATCAGGAGCCTTGAAAATGGAGAGGTAATGGAGAGGTAGTATGTAGGCAAATTTGAGATAGTAGATCTTATCAAGGCAATTCTACCTCCTACGGATATATAAATTTTTTTCCATGCTCCTAGTCTTTTTGCCATTTTTTCCAAGAGAAGCTGCCACAAATATGGAGCCCTTGGGTTACCCCCCTAGAGGAAGGCCAAGGTATTTAATTGGCCATGCTTCCTGTTCACATCCAAGGATCCCAATAAAAATAGCTAACTCTATTTCATTCAGATTAAGTCCAGCCACTTTAAATTTCTCTATATTAACCCGCAGCCCAGAGATTCTTTCAAAACATTGTAGCACAAATCTAATGTTTGCAATGTACTCCTGGGATGTCTCACAAAATAGTATTGTGTCATCCACAAACTGAAGGTGAGATACCGATATCTAACCATTTCCCACATCAAAGCCTTTCAGAAGATGTTTTTCCTCTATCCTGCTAATCAGCTTACTTAACATACCAACTCCAAATGCAAAGAGGAAAAGGGATAAGGGATCCCCTCGTCTAAGTCCTTTCTTGGCAGCAAAGAAGCCTTTAGAAGTCTCATTTATAAGAAATGCATAATGTATCGAGGAGATGCAACCCCAAATCCATTTTCTCCACTTTTGCCCGAAGGCCCCGAACCCTTTTAACATCATAATGTAATCCAAGAAGTCTCAATTTACATTATCATATGCCTTTTCCAAATACACCTTGCACACAATCCCTTTCCTACCTTTGGCCTTCATCTCCTCCACACATTCATTGACAATGAGAATTTCATCAAGAATCTAACGATCTTTAACAAAAGCCCCTTGTGAAGAAGATGTAATACCATCCATTACTTGACGGATTCTTTTGGAGAGTACCTTCGAGATGATCTTGTACACACTGCTGATCAAACTAGTAGGCCTAAAGTCCTGAGGCACTAAAAGACCCTCTTTTGGGGGGATAAGGGCAAGAAAGGTGGAATTCATATTCATGTTGATATTGCCCCTGTCAAGGAATTCGTTGAATACCAAAATTAGATCAGATTTGACCACTTCCCAACAAAATATGAAGAAGATCATAGTGAATCCATCCGGTCCAGGAGACTTCTCACCATCCATATCCACAATAGCTAAATGGACTTCCTCTTCCGTGAAGGCTTTCTCAATCATTGCAGCTTCAGAACCAGAGATAGCCTCCCAATCCAATCCTTCCACTTTTTTGCATGGGTTAGGACGATTGGAATAAAGAGAGGTAAAATGTTGGGTAAAGGCATTCTCAATTTCCTCAAGGTCATCGATAGATTCCTCATTCCAAGATATCTTGTTAACTTGGTTTTTAATTCTTCTTGCATTGGCTATGAGATGAAAGAATTTAGTGTTCCCATCCACTTCCTTGAACCAACGAAACTTAGCCTTTTGCCTCCATTTCACTTCCTCATTACTAAGAATTTGCTCGTATTTAATTTTGAGTCTTCTCCTCTCTTCCCCTTCCCCTTGTTCTAAAGCCCAATCCTCTTCCAATCTATCTAGCATTTCCTAGTCAAGGGAAATCTTGTTTTTTTCCATCTCAATGTTACCAAACACTTCTTTGTTCCATCCCATTAGTCTGCTCTTTAGGGGTGTTTGGTTTGGATTCTGGGAGCCAATTCTAGCCCAGAATCAATTCTAGACCATGTTGTGGTGTTTGGTTTGGATTCTATCAGTGATTCTGCACCATTAGAATCGAGAATCCAATCAGAATTAGAATCATCTAAAAGATGGATTCTACAATTCTGATTTTTGACGGGAAGAAACGATTCTGGAACCCTTTTATTTGGCACTCGAAACAACCTTGCGGCTTTCTATTTCATTTTGAGGCAAGAGAGGAGAAGCAGAATTCTCCAAGTACCCATCTTTCTATTCTCTCTCGTCTCTCTCCCTCTCCTACTCTCTCTTCTTCAGCTCTGTCCTACTCAACATCTTCTTTTCCAAGAGGAAATTTAACGATTGTTTTTTTTAACAGATTCTTACTCTTCCCAGGTTGCGTTTTTGCAAGAAAAGAATCTCTTCTTCTCGTTAGGTAAGGCAAGACGATTGATTGCTTGTTCTTCAGCACCTCTGAACTAAATACGACATCAAGTATCATTGTTTGATTTCTAGGGTTTTGCGATTGTTTTCTTTTTTGTCCTGTTTAACACATTTGATCTTTTACCTGTAGCTTCACGATTTAGAGCTCCCAGGTATCTTTGGTATGTTTTGAGGTCTTTCTATGTATGGTTATTACGGTGAAAATCTTTAAGAGTTCCCGGGATAAAGAAAGATTCAATATAAGGTCCAATGGCCTATGCTTTTTCAGTGGTAAGGTTTCAATCCTCAACAACTGAATTGGTGGTGTGATTCCACCAAATCATGTACCCTAGGCCGTGTACTCTGCTCCTTTTGCCTTCTCAGATTTTAGTAAGACCCATTTCTTTTGCTCCATTTTTTGTTTAATAATTTTATCCTCCAGAAATTTGAATGATTCAAAAACATTTTTGTATTAGTCACTCCTACCTATACCACAAATCTCATAAAATCCAGCCTTTGGAAACCATAACCAATTTCCCTTTTAAGTACCCTTGAGATCCCATTTTCAAACCTGCACCAACAGCTACTCAATTCCCCTATTACCAGTCTCCAACATCCTATTTAGCTTGCAACTGTTCAAATCTTCTTTTACAGCTGCCCACATGAAGAAAGCGACATTGGTTGGAACCTTGCTGCCCACATGAAGAAAGCAACATTGGTTGGAACCTTGCTGCCCCACATGAATTTTGTTGGGAAAGAACAATGCCCTAACCCTTGCAAGAATTAAAGAATGATTTCACAGTGAAGTTTTCCTTTGACAGGTGCTGCCAACTTTTCAAATTCTCCTTGTCAACATAAGCTGGGATTCTTCCCACTCAAGAAGGCCAGCGAAGGAAGGCATTTCCCATTCATTTAATTTTTTTCTTAGTTTTGGTAGCCAAACTACTGTTTCTGAAATCTTCTGAAGTTTTGGTAGCTTAAGTTTTTCTTTGGGTTTCTCTGTGGGGTTAGTGTGTGTGCCTGGGTGTGTGGGCAGATCTTGTTTCATACTTTGTTAGGGTTTCTTTGTGGGGTTAGCGTGTGGGCCTGGGTGTGTGGGATCAGAATACTTAAGTATCTTCTCTTGGAAGAATGGCAGCAGGCATTGGTTGCATCTTACGGTCATCCTAGTACAAGGTATTTTTCAGCCTAAATGTGACTAGTACATGACTTGGCCTTGGCTTATGAGATCAGGTTAGACCACAACTGTTTAGGACTGGCCACATGTAACATGGACATCAACCTCAACAGTGATGTCATTATTTTTTCCAAAGAGGGGGCGCCTTAGCCTTCATTCCAAGATGGCTTTGACCTACTAGGTCCCAACTTAGAAGCAGGAATTGTTGAAGAGATTAGGATTTTCTCGTTTTCTTTGATAAATTAAATACACTTGACATATATGTGATTCAATTTTTATGCCTTTACTATGATTTTGGTACTCTAATATCGCATTTATGGGCAATTTAGGTATTTTATGCATAAATTCTGTTGAATTATCAATTTTGAACATTGTTCAACCAAACAAGATTTTGATTCTATAAATGAAATCAGCTTCCAAAATCAGGTTTAACTAAACGGGATTCTGGATTCTGATAATCTGATTACGAAAATCCAAAATCATAATCCAGAATCTGAATCTGAATCCGAATCTGAACCAAACAAGCCCTTTACGTGTTGCAATTTTGTCATTAAAGTGAAACCGTGCCAACCCATTACCTGACATTCAGGCCACCATTCTTTACTGTTTTCTTGAAATTGTGGATGGGAAATCCACATTCTCAAATCTAAAAGGAGAGGGGCCCCTCCTAATCCCCTGGTGATGTAGTAAGATAGGAGTATGATCTGAGGTGATTCACGGTAGGGTAGATTGGGAGGGGATCCCAAAAGAAGACTCCCAATCACTGGAATATAGAAACCCATCCAATTTGCTGCATGAAGGGCTACCTTGGAAGTTGGACGAAGTAAACTTCGCATTCCCCAAGGGTAAGTCAATAAGTGCACAGTTGTTAATAAAGCCATCAAACCCCCTCATTGATCTTGTAGTTCTAGATCCCCCTCTCTTGTCGTTAGAAACCTGAATTGCATTGAAGTCACAACCCAAACACCAAGGAATGTCCCATAATGCTTATATATCATACAATTCTAGCCAAAAAGCTGCCATTTCATAAGGTCTAACTGGACCATAGACCGAGGTTAGGGACAAATCTCATCTTCCTTGTTCCTAAATTTGATTGAGAAAGTATAAGCCCCTAGGAGAGTTTTAATATTTTCAAAAAGGTCCTCCTTCCAAATGATAAGTTGACCACCTGAAGCTCCTAAAGAAGGGAGGAAAGCCCAACTCTTATTTCTTGATCCTCATATGCTCTTAATCCATTTAAGATCCACATTCTCAAAATTAGTTTCTTATAACATAATAATATCCACCTTCGCCTTTTCTAAAGTTTCTTTAATGAGAGTCCTCTTCTTGGAACTCCCCAACCCTCTGACATTCCAAGAGAGGATCTTCATTGACAACTCTCCGCCCCCCTTGTTCCTTGAACCTCTCACTGATCGAGACCTGTCACAGTTGATACTTGTGGTCAGATTTGCTAATTCCCTTTGCCTTCCTCTTTTATCATCCTTTACATAAGATAAAGATTAAATGCCTAATTTTTTCTCCAAGTTGTCCAACTCATTCTGCATCATTATAAATCTGTCATTCTGTCTATTTGGGGAGCCACCCAAGGGTCCAACCGAAGCCGTCAATTCTGCAATCCACTGAGGGGAACAAATTGGAGGAGACAAATTGCTACCATACGGCCTATTCAAAAAAATGTGCCCAATTTGAAGACATCTTGTAAAAATAATCCCGGTCACCCTTTCAACCATAGAATCCATCATATGTTGCATTATGGCTTTCGGGAAAGAGGGGGATTCGTTCCCACTCATCAAGCATCCAATAGGTTTACCAACATCCTACGAAGACTTGTGCATGGGAAGGGATATAGAAGACAGGGATGAATTTTTTGGGAATTGCTAGCATTTGGAAGAAGATATCTTAGAATTAGAAGCAGAAAATTTGGAAGGGATAGGAGTACCTGAGATGGGAGACTCACTCGGTGTCATAATCTCAGTCGCAGGAAAGGAAGGGTTGGGATCTGCACGCATTTGTTTACATCCAGGTGATAGTCCAACAGCAGACGTAGGAGACACCCCACTCCCTTAAGCTCGAGTAGGATCAGCTTCAATTGATTCTTCAAGCATCTCAACCGAACATTCAAAATCCCCCCATGTGTAGCTACGTTGGCCCAAAAATCCAGCTGATCATAGAGTCCGATTCGTCTATCATATTGTCTAATCTCTCAACTTAACGAGAGTAATCAACGCTCCCAATGCCAAAAGAAATTGACGAATCAGAACAAGTATCACAATCCGATTAATCCTCCTCCCCTAAGTCCTCATCAACCATAGATCGCCTATGGAACCTAGGGTTCGACCTACAGAAGTCAGAGGAAGGAAGAGTTTTTCTTTTGTCAGTGGCAACAGAACCCATCACTCCAAGAATCGATTCCCCTTGTCAATGCAAGTTCGACTCCGGACCACCTTGGACGATTCCAAAGGATGAACAGTTTCAATCTTCCGCCAAGTAAGAACCCCCATCCTCTTAGATGCTCCATCCCTGATTGGGGCAATGGGTTGAGGCCATTTTGTATTAGCCCCAAACCTATCAGCCCATTAGGTATATTGGGCTCAGTATAAGACCCAACATTATTACTAATTGAACACGTCCCAGTCCCAGTGACAGGATTTTTATTTTTACAATTTGAACCAGCCACCCACGCGCCCTTCTTAATACCCAACATTAGGAGTTAATGCTTTCCTATGCATTAAGTACAACCCACAGCGTGTCCTCTTCCTTAGGTTTGCATTTTAGGAGCACATCCTTACTGTTGTTTTCATTTCCAGCATTGCATAAAATTCATACCTTAGGTCTTAGCTACTTGCATAACCCTTAAGAGTGTCGTGTATGACCACACAGCATGGAACTGACTACCATCAGAAAATGGCTGTTGGGAACTTCAATCTAGACCGAGCTTTTAGGAAGTTTAGTACCCAGCTGATTAACCAAATTGATGCCCAAATGAATGCCCAATTTACCCACTTCCAAGATCAGATGGATCAAGTAACGAATAAGGTCAACCTACTAGAACCATCAAGATCTAGGAGTGAAGGGTTCGTAAGGGGATCTAGGAGGGAGCCAGAGCAAACCAACCCTCCATCAAGAAGTCGTGACAGAGCCAAATACACTCCACCTTTAGTTGGGAGGGGGTGGGTAGGTGAATACAATGACACCACCATCAGATCCATCAAGGTGGATGCCCTTCCATTTAATGGACAATTGGATCCCAAAGTTTTCCTTGATTGGCTCTCTAGCATGGATGACTACTTTGATTGGTATGTCATGTCAAAGAACTGTAAAGTTAGGTTCGCCAAAATAAAATTGGCAGGACAAGCCAGATTTTACTGGAACACAGTAAAGTGTCAACACCAACTAAGGCGCTTAGAGCCAATTGGGACTTAGGAGGGTATGACAAAGAAGCTTGAGGAAAAGTATTTGCCACTATCATACCACTCTCGACTAATGGACCAATGAAATTTATTGAACCAGAGCAACATGTCTATTTCCGATTATATTGTCCGTTTTGATGAACTCATGTGGAGGTGTGACATCATAGAAGACCCTGCAGCCAACCAGAGTTGTTTTAGGTTGGGTCTTCATCCTGAATTGTAGAAGGAATTAATTCCCTACAATGTGACTGACCTAGAGGAGGCCTATCGGTTGTGTTAGGAGTAAGAGCACTACTTACGACCCTATACTTCACGAGATTTTGATTCCCGTCGCAGTGAGCCTAAACTTGTAGGGTCTGACCATGGGCCTATCATTGGGGGACAGCCTTCTAGAGGCCAATCGAGCAATTCCCGACCTACTACCCAACTAGAAAATGGCAAAGGGATTGCCAGAGGAAACCAGGGTAGTAGTGACCAAACTAGGTGTTACAAGTGCAAAGGATTTAGTCACTTTGCAGCTTAGTGCCCCACGGGAAGGTCTAATCTCTATGTGGAAGCCACAGAGGAAGAAGATAATGAGGACAAAGATGGGATTGATAAGGAGGTCCATCATCCTGGTCTTCCACCTAATGATGAGTAGGAGAGCGACAATGGTAGGGTTGCATTTATTAGGGGGACTACCTATGACCCCTATTCTCGAGATTCTGGTGAGGTGTGTCCTCAACCAACAGAGAACAAAGGATGATTAACGTAGGACTACCATATTCTACACCTATTCCACTTGTGGTGACAAGAGTTGCAAGATCATAGTTGATAGGTTAAGTTACACCAATGTGGTATCCACTAAGATTGTGCAGCAACTTGGGCTATCACCTGTTCCACACCCTCAGCCTTTTTTTTTTTTTTTTTTGAAAAAATAAAGTATATATTAATAGCCAAGCAAAGAGAGAGTCACTACAAGAAGCATAAGAAATGCTAACATGGAAGCATAAAAAAAAATAGAAAAAGCTAACAAGAAAGGAAAATGGACCACTCCCACTTAAAGATCCACAACCCAAGAGCAGGACCATCTCCCATGCTAGAAGAAAAATACCAATCATGCAAACGGCACAACGCAGCATCCAACATCTTCCTTGGGTGACATGAAGAACTATCGAAAATTCTTCTATTCCTTTCCTCCCAAACCACCCACCAAAGGGCAGTCGGCACCAAAATCCACAATCGCCTACCACACTCATATTTGTCTACAAGGGCCAACAAGCTAACATGCTTCTCACTGATTCTGGTTACACCAACTTAACACCAAAGTTATTCCAGAAATAGGACCAAAGCCCGTGCACCCAATGGCAATGGAGAAAAAGATGGGAAACGGATTCCCCCGTTGACACACATAGGCAGCACTAGTTCATAGTTGTCAATCCTCTGCGAATCAAATTTTCAATTGCTAGCACACGATCACACCATAATTTCCAAACAAACATAGCCACTTTGAGCTTAATGAAAGGGTTCAGGGGCAAATGCCCAGCGAATCCTCCAGCTTTTGCACACATAGATTGTCGAACATAGATTTGATAGTAAAACCTCCCTCTTCATCCCGAACCCAACTCATCTCATCCTCCAACTCCAGGTCCCCAAGAGTGTACGAGTCCAAGACATCCAACAGTCTTTCCATCTCCTCCAGTTCCCAATCATTTAGATTTCTCCTGGGCTTAAGATCCTAAGAGTAGAAAACCCTTGAACAAATCAGGTGTTGGGCCACTGTCCCGTCTTTGGATGAAGCAAGACTAAACCAAGCAGGGAATAGGTCGCAAAGAGGCTCCCTAGAACACCACACATCATGCCAGAACCGTACTCTGTCACCCTTGTTAACTTTGAACTTGACAAGTCTGAAGAAGTCAAACCTGTTACTGCACCCTTTCTAAAGACCACATCCCGTAAGTCCCGAAGGCTGCCTGCATGACCACCCAAATCTTTCTTTCCCATACTTCACCTGCAACACCCTTTTCCACAAGGAAGTACCTTCAGCCCCATATTTCCACAACCATTTGGAGAGAAGGGCTTTATTTAACACCCCAATTTGACTGAATGCCAAGCCTCCCTTGATTTTTTGGGCTGCAAATAATGTTCCAATTGACCTAGTGGATCCTCCTCTTCCCCCTATCTGATCCAGAGAAGTCTTCTAAAAGGCCCAATGACTCCACCTTCACTGCAGGTCTACCCAACAGGTCAGCAACCATGATGAACAAATAAGGGGAGAGAGGATCGCCCTGCCTCAAACCTCTGTCACCTTTAAAAAAGCCTTTGGGAGACCCATTGATGAGGACCGAGAAGTACAGAGAAGAGACACAAATTTTCATTCAGTTTCTCCAATTTTGACCAAAGCCCATCTACTCTTAAACCCAATCAAGAAAACCTCAATTTACGTGGTCATAAGCTTTCTCCATATACACCTTACAAATAAGCCCTGAATTTCCTGACTTTAACCTGGCATCAATCAACTCGTTAGCTACCAATGAACATTCAGTAATTTTTCTTCCCGGTAAAAAAGCATTTTGGGACTCCATAATAACAAAAGAAAGCACCACTTTCAATCTTAGTGCTAAGGTCTTGGCCAACACTTTGTAAATGCATCCCAGTAAACTGATTAGGTGATAGTCTTTAATCTACAAAGCCTCCTTCCGCTTGTGAATAAGGGTGATAAAAGTAGCGGTCAAACTTCTGCACCACTGATCCTTGGAATGGAAAGCTGCAAAAACCTCCATGACATCCTTACCCAGGACATCCCAACAGGATTTCAACAATTTGGTAAGAAATCCATCAGGACCAGGGGCTTTGTCATCCTCCATATAATCAATCACAGCCAACACTTCTTCTTTGGAAAAAGGTTTCTGCAGATCCCTGCTAGGCCTGTCGTCCAGAGAGGCCCATTCCACCCCCTCCAAGATAAGACGATGGGGGGAAAGGTTCGCTATACAAGTCCTTATAATACTGTTCAATATTGTCTCTGATCAGCATCTAATCATAGATCCAATGACCATGAACCTTGATCCTAATTGGTAGATGCATCTTTTATTCCAATGTACTAGAGGTATTAGGTCCCCATTTCATTTTCCTCTCATAAGGACACTATCTGGTGTGATGTGATGCCTAAAGATGTTGGCAACATCATTCTAGGCAAGCCTTGGTTATATGACATGGATGTAACTCTATTTGGTCACCCAAACACATGTTTTTTTTACATTCCAGAGCAAGAAGATTCGAGTGGATCCACTCCCACCTGAATCAAACCCAAAACCCAAGAGTAAGGCAACTCAGGACAAAAAAGTCAAGAATTCCAATACAAAAGCCTTACATATCATCAACTCGAAAAAGTTCAAGAGGTCAAGGAGAAAGCTGTGGTTTTTACTTTGGTGACTAAAGAGGCTACTCCTGACATTACTTCTAAGTGTCTTCCCAAGGTGGGACCAATCTTGAAGGAGTTTCAGGACATGTTTCTTGAGGATTTTACAGATGAGCTCCCACCTATGCGTGATATCCAGTACACCATCAATTTGGTCCTAGGGGCAACATTGTCGAATCTACCTCAATATCGCATGAATCCCACAAAGCATGCAGAATTGAATAGGCAAGGTCATGACCTTCAATGAAACCTTTGCAGGTTGAATGCAACCCATAGTTACAGGATCAGCACTAGGTAATGGCCTTCAATGAGACCTTTGCATGCCTCGCCAATGGCTTCTAGGACATCCCTAGTCCACAGATGGAAGATAAGTCCCTTTAAGGAAATCCACTTGGGACTTCTATCGTGATGGCAGCTATTCATCTCCAGGCTCCACCAAGTGAAAGATAGCTTTCCAAGTTGAATGCAAATGTATCCTTCCTCATAGAAACTGCACGCCTCCTCCTCTGCTTCTAGGAAAAATACCACCTTGTCATCCTCCCATGGGACAATTCTAGGCTCTTTTTCTCTCCCCAAGAACCTGGCCACCATTGTCCCACGTTCTCCCTTGAGATTTTTTTCCATTCTCAAGCAAACTACCATTTTCTCCCACTTCCCGGTGATGCCTTCATTTTGACTGTTGATTATACATTTTGCGGTTGTAGCCCCTTGGAAGGCTGGCTCTATTTGTGTATCCTTTCCTCCTCTCTCTGGCTGTAATCCCTTTTGAGCCTCCCTCTGTTCCTGCTCCCTTTGTTCCCCTGATTCAGTCCAGCCCTCTTGCCTGCATATACTTAAACAAAATTATCCCAACCTCCTCCATCGTAGCCCTCTAGGATAATTATCATTTAACATGTCCAGAATGGAAAATGACAAATGCTCCTACAAATGGTCATCTGCTATCCTCCTTCTCTCCACCTCCAGCAATGAGTTGTCCGTTTGTCTGGACCAGTAGACCCGCTGATCTGCTTTCCTATGAAGGGCCTCCTCTAAACATTCCACCAGCTAGCTGATCGATTTCCTTCCTATCTTAATGCTGCTTGAAAAACCTCTTCCATGCTCCATAAATTGAATCATCCTTCTGTTTCCATCCAAATCATCTTCAAGTTCAAAAGTTTTTTAGTTTAGTGTGAACATTCTGAAATATTGTGAACATTGGCTACTACACCCAATTATAGAATAATCAAAGTGTTGTTAGAACCCCTCCATGCAAAAGTTGTTATATAAAAACAAGCTAACAGCATGAAAATCTTCCAGTGCATACTTCATTGCAATTCAATTATCAAAAGTCAGCCCTCCATTCACTACATATGTGTTCATAAAGAAAACCTATACCTACCAGCTTGACTTTCCTACTTCTCTTTTTTTTTTTTATGGGTAAGTAGTGAAGACGGGTTTTGAACCCAGGTTTGTGGTACGACATCTACAGACTTTACCAACTTAGCAAGCTGGTATCTTCGACTTTCCTAATTCTGAAAAAGCTAAACCCATTTCTTTATTGGTGGAGTAGTGTCCCTTGTCTATCTTCTAGACAGACAGACCTAAGGAGGAGAAAAGTGTCAAACATCTTCTTACTCATTGTCAAGTGACCAGAGATGTATGGGGTATTTCTCTACTTCATTTGGTGTTTCATGGGTCATCCCGGAGCTATACAAGAGGGTTTTACATCATGACCTTATTCGCCTTTTAGGGCTAGGGGAAAATTTATGTGGTCTATGATCCCATTTGCATTGATTAGGGTGTTGAAAATAGAGAGATAGAAGAATTTTCCTCCCATCATATCCATTGTATTTGTGCTGATATTGGCTCTTTTATAATGGACTGAGCTTGCACTCTCAAAGAAAATTAGAAACATGGACCATTTGAGGTAGGTCTCCAATGGGACTAATTTTGTGAGCTTATAGAAATACAATTCGTTTTTTTATTTTTTATTTTTTTTATGTCTGTGTGTGTTGGGGGGGGGGGGAGTGGGAGATTCATTTTACCTAGAATTTTGCTTCATTAATGAATATAATTTCATGCCATACTGACCAAAAAATAAATAAAAAAGACAAAATGAAAAACACAACTATATACAATCGATGACAGGGCATACTCTTCATTTTGGCTGTGGAGACCGACTGTAGGAAACAAGGGACACTTCACATCCTTGCATACCGTTCCAACTAGCTTTCCATTTTTACTGCACACCAATGCCAGCAGCAAATAAATTTACAAGAAAACTCTTGAAGTAATCAAAAAACCCAATACAGCTGAAAATTGAACAAAGCTACACAAAAAACCAAGTTAATTAGAAAATAGCAACCATCTCGCCAAGGTTTTCCAATTTGACAAAATTCACATGCAACTGATGACCAGACACAAAGACTAAGAACTTCCATTTTAACAACACAGAAGAAATTACAATTTCTTGATGTGCTTCTAAAAATGTGCAACCGTCATATGTAAAAAAAGTACACTTGTGAAGCTTGTTCAATGCCACCACCAATTGTATTACCAGATACAAAGACTCCAAACAAACTGCCATACTAAAAGCTAAGTAATAATTACAGTTCACAAACACACTTGTAAATGGGCAATAGTCGTACGTGAAAAATAACTCTTGTGAAGCATAGTTAATACCACCACCAATTGTATCACCCGATGTAAATGTCGGGCCAAAAGGTTTTCCCCATCCTTGTCCATGGTAAAGCCGTCCATCATCCCCATGGTATCCGTAACTGTTTGCTTCCCAACTGCCAAATTAAGGGGGGAAAGGATTATTATAGGCCTTAATATCAACAAAAGAACAAAGCATGGAAAATCATTAAGTAGTTTCCCAACAAATATCTCAGGCACATACCATTAGCCAGAATTGGACACCACAAATATCAATTGCCTGCAGAAAACAAAGAATATAAAATGGTAGGGAATCTTTTTCTTTTTTAATGCCAATATGCCATATTCCAATAAAGACATAGTTGAGAACTGGCACCTATGACCTAGATAAAATTGAATAGAATTGTGTAGAAGTAGAATGATGTTTGTAGCTTCTAGAAAACCCGTAGAGTATCTAATTTAGCAGCCATAGCTTGACATGACAAGAATCAACCTTTAAGGAAATCCAACCCTTTGGTGTCAAAAGGGTTGCTTGGCTATAGGCCTCACATAGGTCCACCTCTAAGAACTATTATCCATCCCAAATAGAAGAGTTCAAAATATAGGGGATGACTGGATTAGTTTAGGTAGATATGTTGATATCTTTTATTTGATCATAAAGGTATTTAACAATTTTATATTTGTACAAGATTTAGTATAGGTTCAATTTTGGACCTTATTTTATGTTTGGACCATAATTTGCATGGGTCAAGTGATGCGGACATTAGTACAAGGTGGGGCCCTGTAACACCCCGCACATGTCGCACATATTTTTGTACATGTGTCACACTTAGAATGCTTATACATGTTATATAAGTTCTGTACACACTTAGGACCATTAAATGCATATATACCGATTTATAAATAAGCACAATTCTAGAGAGGCATCAACGAAAATGTAGGAAGAATCTGTGAGCAAATCTTATGTTATTGGATAAGCACGGAAGTCTAGAGTCCAACAAAACAAATGGTAAACAAATCGAGTATCATATGAAAAGGTTATGCGCGGAATAGCGAGCAAAGATCCAAAAAAAATTTGGAATACTGGGCCAGGAAGCCCGATCGATTGGGCACCCCTCCCCCATCAATCGCTCAGTGCGAATAGGTTTTGGAAACCTGATTTATTTATTTTTTTCGAATTGAAAAATCTCCTAAAATGCATGGGGAACTCTTTGGGCCTATAAATTGGACATATTTCAACTTAAAGAGATCTAGAAACCCTAGAGAAAAGATCAAGACCAAAAGGAAGAGAAAAGATATGAAAAGAGAAAAACTAGGTTTAGGGGATTTTCTGAAGAACAAAGCTTAGGAACGGTTTTGCATCAGTAAAGAGGTAAAAAGACATTAAACTATCTTCGTTTTTGAATTCCATAGGTTCCTAAAAGTGCTATAATCTAGTTTTGTAAAGAACTACTCTGGTTTTTTAATGGATTTCCAACCGTTCTTCACTAGTTTTGATTTGTTTTAAAAGAGATAAATTGGTTTTGTAAAGAGACATTAAACTTATTCCGTTTTCATTTTTTTAGGATCATAGAAGTTCCTTACTCTTGTTTTGTAAGGATTACTTTGGTCTTTGAATGGATTTAAAGCAAAGAATGAAGGCTTTCAAAAAAGGGGTTTTTTGAGGTTTTTCAAGAATGTAATATACCATGTTTTGTTTTGTAAAATTGTGATGTTCTATATTGTTTTGGATTTATATTTTAAATGTTAAGGATTGTTTTACTATAAGTTTTAATCCGTTTTAAGGCTCCGAAATAATTGATCTTAAAGAGGTATTTTTTTGTTTTCAAGAGCAAAAGTACTCCTAATTTTGGGTATTTGCTTCCATAGGATTTTAAAGACTATTCTCTTTTTTTGTAAGATCGTTATATGTTTATATGTTTGATTTCTGATTTGAATGTGATATGTTCTTAATTGTTGTTGCAAAAATATGATTGTTATATAGTTTTGTGCTTAGGAGGATCAAACATATATGATTTTTAAGTATAGTGAATTCATTTATGTTTTGCTATAGATAGTTATATGTTATATATTGTTATCGCTATTGTTTTCTGTTAATGTTGATTGTTTTTTGTTGTAGTTTTCTGTTATAAGTCACCCTTTGTCATCAAGGGAGATATGAGATGATACCCATCACACCGGGTTTAAGGTGTAAAACGTTTTAACTCTTCTCACTGGAGATTAAATGGTGTGTCAGGTTTTTCTCACCGAAGATTAAATGGTTGTCTAGCACTTGTCACCAGAAATTAAATGGTGTGTTTGGCCCTTCTCATCGGGGATTAAATGATGTGTCTAGCCCTTTTCACCGGGGATCAAATGATGTAACTATTATCTGTATTAGCTTATGAATCTGATATACATGTCCCGTTTTGTTCTGTTCAGTTTTGTTATATGTATCTGCTTTGTTTTGTTTAGACCATCTATATGTGATGTCTTCTTAAATTGTTTTCAGTTCAGTATATGTTTCTATATGATTAACTGTTCAGTTTCGTATATTGTTTAAAATGTATGCAACTATCTGTTTTGTTTTGATTCATACTAAATCTTGATCCATTACTCCTTAGTTTACTGTTTAACTGTTAAGTTTGTCAAGTTCACCCCAAATTTGGCACCACAGATGATGAGGATATAGTTGCATAGCAGTTCAAATAAGCAGGATTTAGAGAGTTAGATGGATTTGGATTATGCTTTGAAACATTGAGATATTTATTTTAGTTCGGAGACTTTATTTAAGTTTAAATATTTATTTCAGTTTATTTTAAAAGATGTAATAAGTTAGTGGATTTCAGTTTAGATTGATAGTTGATTTTTAATTGATGGTTTAAGTTATGTCAGACTATTAGTTTATTTGAATGAAAATGTCAGGATATGTTATGGATTATTTTCAGGTTTATGCAATATTGAAATTTATTACAAGTTGGATTATGAGATATGGATGGTTGTGATTATGATATACAATTCCACTGTGACAATGAAAAATAATGAACGAAAAATTTATAGGCAATTTACAGGATATGAATAAATGAATGAATTATTAATGTCATATGCCAAAATTCATAGCCCTTCTGATATAGGTTTCGAGGAGCAACAGACCCACACATGGCCTTGGTGGGGTCTATACATGAAGACACACAAGAAGGCAGTATTGTTTTACTTAATGTTTTATGAGTTAATAGAATTTAGGACCTAAATGGCATTTTAATTTTTGTTTTTTAGTATTTTTGGCATATGGCATTATTGTCAATGGTATTTTAGTAATTTCAGAGTCAACAAGTCAAAGTGGGACCTTCTAAGAGTGTTGGACGAAATCCTCTACAAGGGCCTGATTTTGACACTTTGTTTTTAGAAAGTCAATGTTTTAGTGGTTTTGAGTTTAGGAAAGTCTTCGGTAACAAGTAAGATAGTAGCTTAGGAGTTTCTAAGTTGGTTTCTTGCTATTTTCATGAGTTTGTGAGCCTATATATGTGTTACACGTGTTTGTACTTAGCATGATGGAAATTAATAAAAAAATTTGGCTGGTTTTGCTCCTACGAGTTGTGATTCTCCTTCTTCAAGTTTTATGCCTTGTCTTGAAATCCTTAGAGGGATTACTTGAATCATAGGGTAAAGATTACTCTAAAGGTATTTATCTTTATCTTTCTTCTTATTTTTATTCTTATTTCTTTTCTCTTCTTTATTCTTCTTCCTCTTGATTCCTCTTCTTCCTTGTCATTCTAGAATCAAAAATTCTCTTTACTGGTTCTTTATTAAAATACATGCTAGACTAAGTTTTATATAATTTGACAAATCAAATCAACTTAGAATTGCATGAAATTTTAAACCAAAGACCCTTTTGTATGACAAAAACTATCTAGAAAGTTTTATAAAATTTTGACGCACAACCAAGGGTATTTTGGTAATTTCGATATTATGTCCAAAAATTCCAAAATTGTCCTTTGGGGTTCTTTCTCTCTATTTTCTTCCCATTTTCTATCCTCAATTCTTCTAGCTTCCTTTCCTTCATTCTATTCTTCAAATTTTAAAATTTTTGGCTAATTGTGTGATTTAAATATTAATTCTTGGTGGATCAAAGTGCGTTCTTCCTTCCGTTATTATTTTGATGATTATTTGAGATACTTGGCTATACCCTATATCAAATTTGGGTTTTACCTCTTGTGTGTTGCATCATCAAGTCAATGGATTTAAGTATGTTTGGTTCTAAACGTTTGAAGATATGTTTGACTCATCAGACTTCTACTTTGTTTCCAATTAGGATCCCTTTTTTTTTAGAGGTGCAATTTTATTCACAAAGGCAAGAAATAGAAATACAAGGGAAGAAAACTTATTGTGGGACGATGAATACAACAACAATAGAAGGAAAAAAAAAACACACAAATTCAACTCCAAATAGAATACCAACCCAACTCATCGAAATCAGTAGAAATAAAAACCCAATCAAAAAGATGCATATATACACTAACATAAAGACTATCCTTTTTTTGATGAATCAACATAAAGACTATCCTGGCAAGAAAACTTCTCTTCAAAGATTCTTTTATTCCTCTCCTTCCATATACCCCAACAATGGCCCCCAGAAAAATATTGCCAAAAATAACTTCTGGAATACCTCCCAAGTCGCTTATCCACTACTCAAAGATCAAATCTCTATAATTGTTAGGGAATGACCAAAATACTTTATGGCGAGAGAGAAGGAGATTCCAAACTTTATGTGCCATTAGACAATAGATAAAAAAGTGATCCATTGATTCATCCTCCCTACACATCACTCACCTGTTTGCCAAATTCCATCATTTGCTCTTTAAGTAGTTGAGGGTAAGAATTTTATCTATATAAGAATTCCAAATGAAGAAATTTATTTTGAAGGAGTCCTTGAGATCCAAATGTCCTTATGAGGAAATGAACGGTTTATTGAGTTTTCCAACCTAGAAAAGAACGATTTACTGGTGAATTTTCCTTTTTTATTGTTACACCACACCTAACTATCTCTCTCACCAAGAATCGGCCTATGCTCGCCAAGATAACTCATTAAATCCTCCATGTCCCAATCATTCAAGTTTCTCATAAAGCTTGGAACCCCCATTCCCCCCCCCCCATTGTATTCATATTTATCCACAATGGTCATTTGTTTAATTAAGGCCAAAAGATATCTACTTCTAAATTCATCCTTTAGGGGTTATTTCCACACCAAATGTCCTCCCAAAATTTAACTTCCTCTCCTGAGCCCAACCTAAATCCAATAAAATTCTAGAATTTCTCCATATCTTTAAGAATGGCCTTCCAAATTCCAATCCCATGAGGCATGCACAATTCTTTGAGACCCTATTTAGAGTTGGAACCATGCTTTTCCACCACCAATTTTTTCCACTCCTCTCTCTCTCTCTCTCTCTCTCTCTCTCTCTCTCTCTCTCTCCCCCCTTTAAATCACCAAAGCCATTTACCTAATAAAACCTGATTGTGATTTCTTATCCTTTTAATCCCTAAACCCCCTTCCTTAATCAGTCAACACACCAACTTCAATTCACAAGTTGATATCTTATATTATCTTCCAAGTCATTCAAAGGAAATTTCTAAAGTACGACCCAATCTTATTGCAATCAAGATTGGGATTGTGAAAAGGGAAAGAAAGTAGTTGGGGATGCTTGTTGGAGAGCTTTTATCATAGTTAACCTTAACCCTCCCAAAAAGAGAGAAGCTTCCCACAAATTGAGCTCTACACTACCCTCTCCACCACCAATTCCCATGCCACTTTGGATTTCAACTTTGCATCTAAGCAGAGATAAGATACGAGATTTCGCAACTCAAAATAAGAACCAGATTATAAAATTCCCACACCTCTCCCACCTAGAAAATCTCACTTTTTGCCAAATCAATTTATGACCCCAATACCACCTCAAAGAAAAGTAGAATACACTTCAGTTAACCCAACTCTCACATTTGCAAGACAAAAAATCATCATATCATCATCACACTACAAGTGAGATATGGGCAAGCCACCATTTCCAACCTCAAAACCCAAAATATTCCCGTTATCTGCTCCATTGATCATCTTGTTCAGACCTCCAAAACTATAATGACCAGGAAAGGAGAAAGTGGATCACCCCATCTTAATCCTCTGGAGCTTCTGAAAAAAACTGTCGGGGAACCATTCATTAAAACTGAGGAGACTGAGCTAATACGCGACATATCCAATTCTACCATTTCTCAGCAAACCAATTCCCCCCAAGCTAGTGTCCATACCCTTTCGGATCAGGAGCTTCCATGATAATGTTGTTTGCTATGTGAGTAACCTTGCAATGTGTGCCCTATTGCTAGGATGACCTTGGCAGAAGGACAAGCAGGTTATTTATGATGCTGAAGAGAACACCATCACCATCCACCCAGATACTACCCAGCTTCTTAAAAATGCACAGCCCAAGGAACTAATGCCCAAGAATCATCCAAACAGTCCGTCAACTTAAGAGAGCAATACAAAGCAACAACGTATGCATAAACCCTATAATTCGTGGGCAAATTCTTTCCCACGAGGGGAGAATGATGAAGAGGCTGAATCGCAAGGGAGTTTTGGAGGAGCTGAAGACAATCCAAGGAAAGGATGATTGGGTTTTAGACCTTCCATGAGGGCTTTAGATGATGAGTAGGGTGATTAAGGGGTATTTCTTGTAAGGGTAGAAAAGGAATTTCTTATAGTTTGGGTTACTTTGTAATAAGGCTTAATACCATGGGTGGTGTTTTGGGGATGTTTTGGTTTTATTTGTCTAGTCGTTAGAGTAGAGTTTTGGTCAATAGGTGGACCCCAATGATAGCTGTACGACAGCCTTAGAGAAGAGTCCTAAAAATTATTCTCAAAGGCTGCCAAGTTTTAAGAAGGGGATATGAGATTAGAAGGTCATTTTTTAGCAAACTTGTAGGAGGGGTTCTGAGAATTTAGAAGTTTCTATATGAAGGGGCTTCCAAAAACCCACATTTTTTACTTATTTAGAGGGGCTATGCCTCACGATTTGAATAAAGAATTTTGAATTAAAAAGGCTTTGTATGACGAGTTTTTCTCCCTGTTCATGGGTAGAGATTGGGCCTCCGCAATCTTTCTTCTTCTTCCGGAATTCTGAGTCCTATCTTGCTGATACCATACATTGTCTGGACTACTTCCTCCATTGTTGCTGATATTGGAGCTACTGATTCTTAAGACTTCTCTGAAATTTTTGTGCATTCTGAGCAGCAACATTGTTGTTTTCTTTTCTGGTATTTCATGGGCTAACCTAAGGGAGATTGAATCCAAATCGTTACTGTGCTGCTGAAGAGTCCCACCGGAATCCAGGTCTGTGTGATTATTCAAACTAAGCCTGACTGCAGAGTTCTCCTGTTAGGTTTTCTATCAAATCTCCCCAGTAGAAGGGTGAGTTTTCTGTCGTTCTTCTGAAGGGTTTTCTTCTTCTTGGAGTTAAGTACATCCTAACCTAAATTCCACTGTTGTTTCTTTCTGATTTGACTTAATTTCAGCAAGCTTTATAAACCCTAGTCTGCATTCTGCTTGCTGGAAACTGTCCAGGTCTGATCTTTTATATAATATATACTAAATTATTCTGTTCAAACTGAAACTTGGTGGAACTATTCATTATACTTTGATTTAGACTTCTGCCAAGTTTGAATTGGTTTGGATCATCCTAACCCCAACTTCTTAGTGTTCGAACTCTGTTCTGCTCTGCTAGAATCCTGAAACCAGATTTGAATTTCATATAAAATAACCCATCTAGGCTTGTTATTTTGACCTGAAAGTTTGTGTGCTTAATCTTCAGTTAGAGACTTATTTAACCTGCAAAAATTTCATCTTAACCTGATAAGTCCAAGCCTATGTTCTGAGAGAGTTTATTTCTGTCCAGCAATCTTTCCCTTTTGGTTCTGCTGAAGACCTGCTACCAGACCTGGTAAATCAGGTGTTTTAAATACTTTTAGATATTTGTTTGATCTCAAATTTGGAGGCCTAAATTGTGGGGTAGTGAACCATTTCTCTACCAAAATTCATCCCTTTCCGATCATTCACTTGAGAAATATGGTATTCTGTTATAGCTGCCTTGAGTTTTTGCAGAATATTGTTCTATTGAATTTAGTCTCTTTGAGATACAAATTCATGATTCAAGCCCTACAGTGAGCTAATACCCACAGGAATAGTTGGTCTCCCAACCCATCCTGCATCAATTGCCATATTTGGGAAACATTTCGACAATGGATAACCTGAGGAAAAAAAGACTTCCAGCTCATGAGTGTATGCCTATTTGCCTATGGCAATGGGGAATCTACATTTCATCTGATATTACACCATCCATTTGTGTAGGAAGTATGGTTTGGTAAGGTAAAGGACCCATATTTGCTTAGCCTCATCTATGGGTGGAAGACAGCTGCTCTTAGTGCTAAAGGGAAAAGAATATGAAGAATGGTTCCAGCAGCAGTAATAATCGGGTATTTAAAGATTATCGGAACCCTCTTACAAGGTATATGAGAGAGCAGCGGAGAAGATGGTTTTTTGGAGCTCAAAGATGTATGAGTTGTGAGCAATTGGATAGTGAACATAATTTCAGATGGAATTCCATTACTGGGCTAAATAAGTAAAAGGGAAAGAGAGGGGTTTTTCTTCCTTTAGGGGTCTTATGACTTGCTATTTTGTACAGCTTGGTTGTGTTTATTTGCTTCTTGTAGGGGGATATCTTGTCCCCCATTCTCTTTTCTTTAGTTTAATTATATGTTTCTATCAAAAACAAAAGAAGAAAGAAAGAAATAAAGAAAAGAAAAGAAAAGAAAAAAGCAGATTATTTGCCTTCAGTTCTACAATATCTGATGAAGAACCAAAGGGAGAACAATATGATTTTTTCTCTTCGGGAGGGAAAGACCGAGGTTTTACAGAAAGGTTAAAGTTACTAAAGCTTATTTCAAAAGTAGGTTATAGGTGAGGAATTTAGTAGATGGCTGCTGTTTGAAGTTTAGAATCAAAGAACTAACACAGGGGTGATAAAAAAAAGGTTGCTGGATTTTGGGTTGCATCAGGGATAATGGACTGAGAAAAACTGTACTTATGTTAAACAGAAAATTCAGAGTTAAGAATGGAAATGGAGGATAAAATGAATAGTTGTGTGGTTGTATGGGTTTGATGGAAGAAAGTGTAATGGGTAACTTATCTGCAAGTAGATTAACAAGAAAATGTGCAAGGTTGGGACTGATATACCTAAGGTTAGACTTTAAAGAAATTAGGGTTTTATGATTAAGTTCAATAAGGTCGGATCATAATATAAAATCAGAAATTGCAGCAAATATAAGAATACAAGATAGAAGAACAGATAAGCTACTGTGAACAGTGCCACATGAACAGTACTTAATAAAAAATAAATAAAAGGAGAGGAGAGGAGAAGAAAAAACTTTGCAATCACAGCTATGGTTTCAAGGTAATCACACCGAGTTGAACAAGGAATCACTCCTTGTGTTAGAACAATCACACTTTTTTTATCAGTAAAAGATAAAATTTTATTAGAAACAAGAGAGAAGCATGAGCATAAGCAGTACAACACACCCCTCGGCAAAGCCTGAGAAACAAAGGAGACACCCGGCCAAGCCAAGCCCCCCGGCACAGCCTTAGATACAAATGATAGAGTCCCAATCAAAAACCCAAGAATGGAAGTGACATTCTTTAAACGTTAGGAGGTGGAATACCCAACGAAACATCAAAGCAAGTGCACCATCCATCAGATTCTCCAATTTTGTGACCTTGCCTTCAAAATTTTGGGCATTACACTCCACCAATATGAACCAGCAAACAATATAAGGTACACAACCCCACAGCAACATCCCTCTATGATACAAGTCACCCAAAGCTGCTTGAGACCAACATTTCAACAAGGCAGACGGAGACTCTGGCATAACCCAAACTCTCTTAAATCTTGAGAGGAAAAGGTCCAGATAGAAGGATGATCGGGAAGTGTATGAAGAGGTGGCCTACCATCTCACATTGTAAAGGCAGAGGTAGCATCGGTTCACCAAGTGAACTCTTCGCATAAGGTTGTCAACGGTAAGTGGCTTACCCAAGAAAACAAGCCACATCAAAAAGGCAGTGAAGCAGCCAATAATAATACTCCTTTATGTTCCACCCCACAGAAGGGCTAGATTCAAAAGCTTATGCAAGTTGGGGGTATTCAGAATTTTAGGATATGGGGGTTTATTTGTAATAAGGTCTAAAGGCCATGGGTAGTTTAGGACTTTAATTTCTGGGTTTTTTTACGTAATAAGGCTTTTTAGCCAAGGATATTTTGGGGGGAAATAAAATGCGGTTAACAGCACGTATTTTGTCTTTTAGTAAGAGTCAAAGGTCAATAAATGGGGCCCATGGGAGAGCTGGTTGACAGCCTCTTTAGGGGATAGATTTTAGAAGTATTTTAATAGATGAGTCAATATTGTGGAACCATAGGGAGCTAGTCCACAGCTAGGGGAATCTTCCTTTTAGTTGCTGGTTTAGTTGTTATTTAGGATAATATTTGCATTATTTTAGCAAGTGATACAGCATAGAAGAGGAAACAGTTGCAAAGAACAAAACAATAATCAAGGAATTAGAATAACTAATTTTCGGATCAGGGGCAAAATTATAATTTTGGTAGATTTAGGAAAAATTATGAAAATACCCCTAGCAAGCGTAATCTGAACTTTCTAGATCAGGCTTAAGGTTAAAATTTCGTGAAATCTGAGTAAGATTTAGTTGGTCAAACTTAAGAATTTCATAAACTTGAAGGTCCTTTAATGGAGGTTTGAAGAAAACTAGTAAAGAATCTTTTCAAATTAAAGATGGAAGGGGGGAATCAAATGGGAAAAAAAGGGATTTTGTAGGGGATCCTAAGGGATCAAAACTCTAACAAAGAATTAAAGAAAGAGAGAGAAGAGGAAAAGAGGATGGGGTGATTTCACTGTTTATAGGAAACCCAAAATATTTTGGTTTTCCTGAGGAAGATGAAGTAGAAGAAGATAGGACAACAAATATAAAGAGAGAAAGAAAAGAAAATAATAATAGAGAAGAAGAGATAAGAGAGATACTTGAGAGGGTGAGTGAATCTCACATGTGCATCTTGGTGTGTTACAACCCACATGGAGACAGAGGGGAGCCTAGGAGATGGCATCACCCTATGGGGAAAAAAAAGGCCTATGGCCACTTGGGAGACCATCCAATCACAAAAATAAAAAAAATAAAAAACATAATCAAATCTCACTGTTTTAATTCATGAGGATGGGGTGTCTTTAAATAGACTTACAACCTTAAACAATTAGAAACTTGCTAAAATTAGAAACTTCCTAAAAATCCTAAACTTGCTAGCCAAGTTTTCTAAAACTTACTTTCCTAAAAATTAAAACTACTAAAAGGTGTAGAAACTACGGACTGTCAATCAGCACATTAGTGGGCCTCACACTTTGACTTATTAATCTAAAACACTATTCATGTCATTCAATGATACCCCTTCAGCAATTTAGTCATAACATTCCCAAATCACCTCGGCTTTGCACAATCTTGTTCTCGTTAAAAAGGTAACTAAATAATCCATATAATGACACCAAAATCAAGTGAAATGGCAAGTTTTGACCTTAGAAAACTTGGGCTAAAAGTAAGTGCGTGATTACTCTCTAAAAGAAAAAAAACTTGGCACTATTGGCCTTGTTGTATGTACACATAAAATGTTGTACCCCCCCCCCAAATTGATGAGGACATGGGAGCCTAGTGGGGGCCACATTTGGCCTTGGTGGGGTCCACGTATGGAGGCAAGCAAGGAAGAGGATGGATGCATTTTATGGGATGTTTAGTTATGTTATAGTCTTTTTATAGAGATTGTATTAGTTATTTGATGTTTTTTCATCAGTTATTAGAGTTAGGACAGCATTGGGATTATAGTTTTTTATATAGGCAATTTTTGAGATGGATGTAATAAGGCCTCTAATAGGTTTAGTCGACCAAGGGAGGAGGGGGGACAAATTTTACTTATTTTCTTTTATTTTATTGGTTTCTAATCTTGATGTAAAGGGGGCAACCCTAGAGGCGGTCCTAGGTATTAAAGAAACCCTTCCCCTCTTATGTTGGTTAATGATGAAAACAATAAAGAATTTTCTGGTTTCCTCCTTACACGAGTGACTCTCTCTTCTCCCACTTATGGTCTAAAACCCTCTCCATATTCATCCATACACCTCCATAACCATTCCCTTCAATCCATAACTTCTCCCTACACCATTCGATCACTCTACCACCCTTTTCTTTGTACTCCTTCACCTAATCCTTCCCCATCATCTATATCAACTGGCTGCCCTATTAACCCAGAAATTTAAAAGAAAAAACCATTCAAGAAACACCTTAGCCCTGCTGCCCAGATTTTTTCAGCACCTTTTTGTTTTTTTAAGAACCCTTTTAATTTTACATGGGGCTTTATACCTACTCCCTGTGGCTGACATAGGAACACCTATCTAGGTGTTTTGAATTGAAAAAATAAAAACCCATGAAAGTATAACCTGCGGCCAGACTGGGCTAATTTTTTTCTTCAAAGTTTTAAAGAAAACTTATTTCCTTTTGTTCGGCTACACATGGGAACATAGCTATGAGTCAAGAAAAAGGTTAGAATTGTTTATTTTCTTAAAGCTTTACGCAAATCATTAATTATGTACTTGCAAATTTTCTGCTGTAGAATAACTTGGAGTTCAAGCATTTGAAGAAATTCCTAAGTGACATATCCTGGTGGCTGATCAAAGAACTGCATTGGGAAAGATTCTATGTAATGGAATATGATAACCGATTGAAGAAGGGCATCTTCTAAGCATCAAACTTCACCAACGAGCTGCTGTCCAGTCTTGTATTGCATCAAATTTGGTATCAGAGCCAGGTTCCAACAAATCTTTACTTTGTTGGGTTCCTTGAATTCCTTGTTGGGTTCCATCAAGTATTAACCTGAGACGGCAACAATCATTGAATCTTCCTGATGTTCTGGAGCCAAAGATTAATGATACTCGGTCCAGACTTGTCACTACAACAGTGGATTCTGATGTGTGACTAGAGGTGAAAACTTTATGTTAACTGATCTGTGGGCATCCTCACTGAAGCCTCTTTATTGCTGAAGTTTTCCCATGGGGAATCCCCACACTTGGATCATTATCATGGGCATATTCTTCTATGAAGTTTCTGATTTCTGGAGATAAATCTCCTTTGTTATAACTTATAAGCACCTGGGAAACTCTGATGTGCTGTATGTGTTGGATTATTACTAAGGAATACCCTTGACAGACCCTGAGCCAGCATAGGACAGAGAGTATATTTCATGGCATCATCTGGTAGCTATTCTGATGGGGTTCTAAATAGTAGACATGCTGATTTATTTTGTTGAAGATCCATCGAGGTGAACCATTGTCTTTACATCTGCTGTGCCAATTAACCCCTTCAGTAAGTGCCTTTATCCTTTAATATCAGTCTTATTCTGTAGTGACCCTGTTCTAGCACTGTCTAGTGATTTTAAAACTCATTCATGACTTGCTGTCCAGCCCTATTTCCATATTCAGAAACTTTGTGCATAACCCAATACAACCCCATAAAGCCCCAAACTGTCCACCTGCTGTAACCCCATTTATAACCCATAAAATCAGTCCTATTCAGCCCCTGTCTGACCATAACCAGCAACCTAGGTCACTGTTTCAACCCTTAACCTGAATCCCTTGTGGTCTTTAATAGCTTATCTTTTCCTTCCACAGCTTATATCTCGAGCCTTGTTTGCACATAATTGTCCTAATATTATTGTGATCCCATTAGCGGGCTGGTATTGTTAATTGACTTGGGATTTAAGTGAGGGAATTGGAACTGCACACTGCTGTGTGAATATTTCAGCATACAAGATACTTGATAAAATTCGTGAGTGTGCTAAGTAGGAATTACATGTGCTGGTTGCATTGGGTTATAACTTATAAGAAGACATAGATTTTAAGGTGCTACCTAGAGTTTTGGGTATCCATTAGGTTGTTCTGTGTTGGGATTCATGCTCTGGCTGTTTCGGTTGTTGAAAGTAAATTGCTCCAAAGACTGATTGATCAATACCTTGTTGCTGTACCACTTTCACGAATGTTCCATATGAGTTGTTACTCTTTGTTTGCTAATATGGGATTTACAGTTGAGCACCTTTTTAATTTCCTTCATGGAAAGCTTAGTAGGGTCATATTTAGTGATCAATATGAAGACAATTACATATCTCCTGGTTTGGCTGCTAGACTATTCGGACATCATGAAGCAAGATCATGTTGTTATTATAGAAATGACCATTCTGTTGTTCAGTTTGGGCACGGAGACTTTATTGGTGATGCCAAGTGTTTCTTTGACAAAAGTTTTTTAACAAATCATCCAATTAGTCTAGGAAGGACATGGTTGAATGAGAGGAAAGCTAATTTTAACAAAACATATAATACTCTCCGGATTTGTAATATTATCAGTTCCAAGTCAGAACTTTTGATATGGAACCAATTATTCCAAACATAAGGGCGGCCCAATGCACGAGGCTCCCGCTAACGTGGGGTCTGGGGAGGGCAAGATGTACGCAGCCTTACCCCCATTTCTGGAGAGGCTGTTTCCGTGACTTGCTGTGGATATACTCTCTTAAATCCCCATAACAGTTTCTGGTTTTGATTCCCTGTCCTGACCTAATCAGTCCACCAGTAGTTCCATCCAACCTTACTATTTCAGTCATAATCCTATTTCCCAACAGCCAGTGTTTACCCACCCTAAACCCCACAAAGCTCCATTATACACTTGATGTTTCTCTTCCTAACAGAACCCAATCACTGACCTCTGTTTAACCTTAGATCCATATCATTATCCCCTCAACATTATCCCTATTAATATTTGTTGTTTTACCTTAAACAGCAGCTGTTCTGACCTCAGCTTTGACTTTTTTTATCCCTGTAGCAAGGTATACCCAAAACCCATCCTTGTGAGCCCATTACCAGCAGGTTAACAACTTTCTTCTAGGTTGTCCTGCATCACTAGCTGATTCAACAGTTAAGATGACGACTTAATGACTATATGCACAATAATGGGACGAGGGATCTAGAGGAGACTCATACACACTCCCATAATCAAGAGGTATGTATTGTTATTTGGAACCCTCATTTGTTAGATCCTGTAAAAGAGGGTCCGAGTCCAAAAGTTGAATTTCATCTAAAGAGGATGCTATTGTAATGATTCATTGATGAGTTGTACCTCACTAAACAGCATGGCCACATGGGTGTTTTTGTTAATACACAAAGGTGTTTTATTAATTCTGCAACCCCACGTATTAACAAAAAGAACCACTGCAGCCTTGTCATTTAGTGAGTCACAGCAGTATGACTCATTAATCAGTTTTAGCGCTAGCAATCCTCTTCAGGTAAATCATTATAAGTTCATAAAAAAATCCAACTACAATTTTTTCCCTTTTTTTTTGGCAAATCTTTTCACTCTTCCCTTCCTTTTTCTTTTTGGGGTTCATCCAATAAATATGCAATAACTTGTAAAATGGGTAAACAAAATAATACATTCCCTTATAGAACACAAATATGCCTTATCCATACTGTTCCATGATATGCAACAGATTTATTCATAATGGTAAGCAGGTGAAACAGGTTCCAAATCCAGCTCTGTGGTAGAAACACAGACAATATTTACAAATATTGTAGCATTAAACTTTATGCCACACCAACTATTTATTCTTCATGTGATTTATAGGCAGACCTATCAGCTTGCAATACAATAATACCCACACACACAAAAAAAAAAAAAAAATCCAATAGATTGGAAAAATCTTAGGTATGAAGCTCATTGAGAAAAAATGAATGGCATCCCACTTCTCAACAAGACATACTGTTTATAATCTTGTTTGAAGCCCATAACTGTAATAACCAAACTATTTTATTATGAGTAGGAATTGCTACAAATAATATTGAGAGTATTCAAAACAAACACCAATTTAAATTAAATTAAAAAAATAAACTATAAACATGATAACATATAAATACTTAGATATTAGTTTGTGATTAATAACTTATAACATAATTCCATAAAGTAGTACTTATTACTATACCACATTTCCACATACCATCTCCGTGTACTGATTCCAGGAAGCACAATTTACACTTCTTACTGGAACCCATTGTTCACATTTTAAAATTAATTCCATTTTCCTTTAATCAGGTGCCACTAGCTCTACAATTGCAATTCCTCTTGAAATTAACCAACAGAAAAACTCATACCAATACATATCTAACCAACTTTCATTGAATTACTTGGACCACAAATTATTTGATACAGAAGAAAAAATATATATATTAAAAACCACTAACACATAAGAAAACCCTCATCTTAGCAGAGAATAACTGAAAATGCGTCACTTGTTTGGGGAGCCTGGAACGAAGAAAAGCATACCTTCGCAAGACAGTTTCAATGTGTTTGGAGACAGAAGAAACCCAAATTATTTGATTCCGCCATGCTTGCTGGAGAGAGGGGTCGCCATTTTTACTCTTTTCTTTTTCTTTTTTTTTTTTTTTCTTTTTTTGATTTCTGAGTTTGTTTTATAGTTGTTGATCGAATAATGGTGGAGAGGAAAAAGAAACGGTGAAAAGACAAAGCGGATTTCCTGTGGCTCTTTTACTGTAGTGACACTGAAGCACCAGGGCTCTGGGCGACACATGAGCAAAAAAAGTGAACCATCACAAAAAAAATAATCACTGTTGGGTGTTTTTCACTTTTTATGACACGTGTCACCGGACAACGTAGAGAAACAAAGGAAAAGAGAGAAGAAGTTTGAGGGTCTCTTTCCTTGGATTATCAAGAGTATGTCTCCTGGGAATTGTCTTCCCATTTGCTTACTTTTGATCTGCTAGATTCAATTTGTCTGTCCCCATGTGTCCATACACAAAAGGTGAGGTGTATAAGGGTAAAACTGTGAAAACAATTTTCAAATAAAAAAAATAGATACCCATAAAAATGAGGTTCATAGGATAAAAACCATAAAAAGTGTTCAGATGAACATTTGCTCCCTATTGAAACGAGAAAGCCATGAGGATTTGGTGAGACCACCTGTGGTCAGTCTAAGATGAGACCGACATCAGTGCCGACACATCAATGCCAAAAAAATAAAAGCATCCCCAAAAAATTGTAAGTCACTTTTACAATGCTGGCATGTCAGCCCCAAATGTCAAACTCACCTTAGGTGAGGTCCACCAAATCTGAGGCAATTTAAAAGAGGCACCAAATTCAAAAAAAGCATCACGTGTGAGTCTGTGGTTTGGGGATATGGGGAACAAACAAATTTGGGTGTAGCAGATCTTTTCTCCCTTTTGCAAGATTTTTGAATAAGGGAAAATTGCGGATGCAAGGTCGGATATGGGTGTTATAGGATCCAAACCGGTTTGAATGAAGCCCTCCCATGAGGTAAAGGATCCTCTGCAGTTAAAAGTCCTGGCAACAATGCATAAGGTCACCAGCTAAGAGGGAGGATTGGGTCCGCTCCCCTAAATACCGCTAACCTTCACTCCCCATCAATGGGTGGACACATCAGCGCTTTACACTTTTTTTTCGGGAGGGGGGGGTGCATATCACTTTTCAGCACTGATGTGCCCACCCTCTGACGAGGAGCAAAGGTTAGTGTTAATTAAGGGGAGCAGACATAATCCGCTGTGATATCACAGACCGATATCCTCTGTGACGCTGAATATTTGCACCGGGCTGGAGCTACCATTCATGGGGCACCATGTGGCATCAAAAACTGACAAGGAGGGTGGAACCCATACACTTTTGTCAGTACCTGATACCACACGGTGTGCCATGAATGGTGGCTCCAGCCCGGTGCAAATATTCAGCATCGCAGAGGATATCATCCCTGTGATACCAGGGATGGTGTTGGTTCTGGTTGGAGTGGATTAATTGGGTAACCCGGTCCACACGGCCACTCTTGGGGCTGATTTGTAAAATCCAAAAGTGGTTGTAGGTTGGTGTAGATTGTGCGTAGCCAACCCATATTTGGCCCAAAATTCATACCAGGTTGGAACATCTAGCCTAAGAAAACGGGACAGGTTGGCGGATCGGATCAAAATTGCAACCTTGAGTATAATTCAGATAGGGTTTGAGACAGACAAGGGTTCAGGGTGGATTTTGGGTTACAAAAACTAGACCTGCAGGATCATTAAACCTATTCAACTTCAAACCAGCCTTTTAAAAATTGTTGTAGCTTAGGCCGGGTCAGGATGTGCTTTAAATTGGGCTGCGGCCTGAACAGACTCAGCTTGCACATATTGCGTCAGGCCTGAAAGTTGGGCCGGACTCTAAACTGAAAACTTAGCCCAACCCATCTAAATTCTAAATTCAGGTTGGATAGATGGGAATTCTCGCCAAGTCGGCCTAATTTGCACGCTATAGACTGACACATAGTGTGTTAGGGAGCACTAACTCAAAAAAGTCATGGGTCAATCTGTGGCATGTTTACCGAGAGTTGTAGACTTTTCATCACATGCAAACGTTATCTACGCCTCTCTCCATCTACTAAAAATAGGTATCCAAAAGGATACACCAATTCAAAAAAGAAGAAATGTTCTTCGATGACAAAGTGTCTATATAACACATGATGTGTTTGGGGTTAAAGTATTCAGGTAAAAAAAAAATGCCCCCCGGATTGCATGTGCACTAAAGATGTGCAAACGCCATGTGCATGGATCAGGGTGCGGACACATCAATGCCAAAAAGTGACAAGGGTGCCCCCAAAAAGTGTAAATCACTTTTCGGTGCTAATGTGTCTGCACCCTGGTCCATGCGCATATGTGCACACATATTTGGTGTGCACGAAATCCGGGCTAAAAAAAAAACCACCAAATAAACCGAAGTTTAAAAAAAAAAACTTAATCTTATGTGTTCATTAATCAGGACCATTCTATTATGTGGAAATGTAGATATGGGATCATACACAACAAAATAGAAAATAGAAAATAATGCAAACAACAATCCAGCAAAGAAGAAGATGATTTGATGTGGTTCAGCTTGAAGCCTACGTCCACAGGCAATAAAATATAATTAAAATTAATATTTTAAAATCGGTGAAAATACTCCTGACCAAAACGTCTTCTTCATCTTCCTCCTTACTTCTTTTACAATGATTTACGTAAATCCAAAGTCAGAAAGAAAGGAAAAAAAAAAAAAAAAACTTAATCTAATGTGTTCATTGATGGGGACCATTCTATTATGCAGAAACCTAGATTTGGGATTATATGCAACAAAATTAAAGAGAGAAAATAATACAAACAACAATCAAACAAAGAAGAAGATGATTTAATGTGGTTCAGCTTGAAGCCTATGCCCAAGGGCAAAAACGGTGAGAGAGACTTCACTATGAACAAAAACAAAGATTATAATGAGCAGTACGATTCTCTTCTCTTCCAAGAACCCTATTCCAGATTCTAGGGAAGAAGCCCTCTTACACTTTCCAAAACCCTACGTTTAAACGTAGGTTTAAAACCTAAAAAACAATTTTCCAAAATTGTTGTTGGTGATTCCATGTGAAGACAAAACACAACTCTTAACTGAGAATCATGTCAATTAGTTGCTGTCTCTTATACAC
>JAOXJP010257413.1:0-21361 GCA_025762735.1 Platanus orientalis | reverse complement strand
GAAATAGGATGGTAGAATAGAGGTTAGAATGAAAAGGAACAACAAATAAGAAGAAAATAAGGAAAAATACCTAAAGAGGGTATTTTTGTATTTTTGGGTAAAAAGTTCAAAAATCACCAAAATATCCATCTGATGCATCAGAAAAATCTAAAATTTTTAGGGTAGTTTATGACGTGTTCAAAGGTTCTACAGTTAAAATTTCAAGAAATTCCGATAAGTTTTGATAGGTAAAATTAAAGAATACAGAAAATTTAAAACTTTGTTAATAAAAGTTCAAGAAGAAGAAGAAAAAAAAGAAGATTACCTTGAGGAAATCACCAACCTCAACTTAGGAAATCACCAATTTAAGCCTTGTTTGCAACCTCATGTTCCTTGAAAATCACCAACCTAGATCTCCAATCTTGTCACCATAGTTTGAGAAGAGAGAATTATCCCATGCTTGTAAAGAAAAAACAAAGATTTTTTTTTTAAAATCAACTTCATTGTTAAAATTATGGGGAGGGGTTGCTTTTAAATAGGGTTATAACCTTGAACAATTAGAAACTTGCTAAAATTGGAAACTTCCTAAAATCCTAAACTTATTAGCCAAGTTTTCTAAAACATAAAACTAAAAACTCACTTTCCTAAAATTAAAACAATTAAAATTTAAAACTTTATAAAAAATATATATACTATTCCCGTTTTTACTGACACCCCATTAGTAATATGGTCATAACTTTCCCAAATCACATCGGATTTGCGCAATTTTGGTCTCTTTACAAAGGTAATTGAATAACCTACCCTATAACACCAAAATCAAGCAAAAAGAACAAGTTTCACCCTTTGAAAAAGTGGACTAAACATAAAAAACGAGATTACTCTAAAAAACAACCAAAATCTCGGCACTATTGGCCTTATTATATGGACACATAAGAGACCCTTACTAAAACCCACATAACATTGCATCTAACATAACTCACTCCATGCGTGGAGCTCACCAAGGCCAAGTGTGGGTCCCACCTTGCTCCCATGTCCTCATCAAACCCCCTTTGTTCAAAAAAACTCGACCTCGAGTTTTACAGAGGGAAATAAGCAGCATGATGTAAGAACTCATACCAATCAACCATGAACCATATCTTTTAACTATCAGGTTGTGATGTAGAACCGTCCTCTTGCAAGTCTGATATAAGAAAGACTTCAGAATAAATAAATGTCTCCTGATAAACAACCGATAAAAGAAACACCTCATAGTACTCATACTGTTGAACATGCACTAGAAAAGCAATCCTGATAACTATCACAGAGTCAAGAGCTAGTGTAGCAGTGAAGATGGGCTGAATCTCACTCTGAACTGAACTTGAAACATCACCATCAAGTGGCTGATCACAAACTAGGGCAGCAAAGAAACACTCATCTTTAGACTTCACTAGCTCCTCAAACTGATCATCACTGGTCATATCAACCTCTTTCGCACTAATGTCCTCATCTGTGACCTTAGGTTCACTT
Organism: Platanus orientalis; assembly: GCA_025762735.1. Taxonomy (NCBI): domain Eukaryota; kingdom Viridiplantae; phylum Streptophyta; class Magnoliopsida; order Proteales; family Platanaceae; genus Platanus; species Platanus orientalis. The sequence goes on along the minus strand of JAOXJP010257413.1, from coordinate 19,876 downwards.
TCCTAAACTTCCACCTCTAATTTTTCGTCCACATTTATTGGTTCAGCTTCAAGTTTCATAATAGTAATCTTGACTTCTGCAACACGATTCTCACCCTCCTCACTAGTTGTAGGCTTACCTTCTTAATTAGATAGCTTTAGTTTGAATAAGATCCGACTTGGAGGTTCATTGGATTCTATATTGGACTCTTCCTTAATTGCATCGAAGCTCTTTTCGATCTTCTAATTTGTGGAATTCTGAACACTTTCAATTATAATTAATGGCACCTTCTTAGCAGGATTGAGTCAGAGATAATATCATACATCATGGTTATAGAGACACAACATTTGGGTTTCCTTATTAAAAGTGACTTTCCTCTCCTCAATCCATTGTTTGCCTAAAATCACTGGCATGTTAGTTAAGGAGAAATCACACACTAGGCACTTAGCACTATCAAAATAGTAAGAAGTGGAAAGCCATTGTAGAAACTGAGACAGGTTTGAAGATAAAGTGATTGAGCTCTAATAATGGAGGAAAGTATGAAGACAAGGAGTTCAAAGAATTTTGTGTCATTAATGGGATCAGAATGGAGAAAACTATTCTCAAGACACCACAGCACAACGGGATGGCAAAATGCATGAACAGAACTCTTAATGAACATACTAGAAACATGAAGATACACTCTGAACTGCCAAAGATGTAAGGGGCTGATGCAGTTAATATTGCAGCATACTTACTCAACCATGGACCTTTTGTTTCTTTGGATGGAAATCTACCAGAGGAAGCTTGGAGTGGAAAGAAGATAAGTCTTTCATATTTGAAAGTATTTGGTTGTATTTTTATGTGCATATAAATTCTGATGCTAGAAGTAAGTTTGAGTCAAAATCTAGAAAATGTACTTTTATTGGGTATGGCACTGATGAGTTTGGTTATCGATTTTGGGATGATCAAAATCGAAAAATAATCAGAAGTAAAGATGTCATATTTAATGAAAAAGCAATGTACAAGGACAAGTTAGCTGCAGAATTTGACAATGTAGGTATTCATGCTGAAAAGAACAAGTACTCCTGCTACTAAGGTAAGACAGTCCTCAAGAATCCCCAAGCCAACACAGCGATATTCTCTATTTTTACATTATTTATTATTGACTGGTGGTGGTGGGTTAGAATGTTATATAGAAGCGTTGGAGGTTGATAATTCGATCAAGTGGGAGTCAATTATGCAGGAAGAGATAGACTCATTCATGTTAAACCAGACATGGGAGTTGACTGAGTTACTAAAAGACAAGAAGGCTCTACATAATAAATGGGTGTACAGGATCAAAGAAGAGTATTATGGTAGCAAATGCTACAAAGCAAGATTGGTTGTGAAAGGATTTCAGTAGAAAGAAGGTGTTGACTACACTGAAATCTTCTCTCCAGTTGTGAAGTTGACAACAATCAGAGTGGTATTAGGAATTATAACTACAGAGTACCTTGAGAAACTAGATGTGAAAATTGCATTCCTCCATGGCGATTTGGAAGACATCTATATGATACAACCACAGGGATTCACAGTACCAAATAAGGAGGGATTGGTATGCAAACTGAAGAAAAGTCTGTATGGTTTGAAACAGACTCCGAGATAGTGGTATAAGATGTTTGATGGCTTCATGTGCAACAATGGTTTCATGAGATGCCAGACAGACCATTGTTGTTATGTTAAAAGGTTTGATGACAGCTATATTATTTTACTCCTTCATGTGGATGATATGCTTATTGCAGGGTCAAACATGCAGGAGATCAATAACTTAAAGGAGGAGTTGTCCAAGCAGTTTGCAATGAAAGATCTGGGTGCTGCAAAACAAATCCTTGGAATGAAGATTAGCAGAGATAGAGCATCTGAAACTTTGATACTCTCACAAGCAAAGTATGTAAAAAGGGTTCTTAACAGGTTCGACATGCAAGATGCAAAACCAATGAACACACCTTTAGCTAGTCACTTTCGACTATCTAAAGAACAATCACATAAGAAAAAGCAGGAGCAAGATGACATGAAAAGAGTTTCATATGCTTCAGCTATTGACAACCTAATGTATGTTATGGTTTGTACTAGACCAGACATAGCACATGCAATGGGAGTTGTGAGCAGGTACATGAGCAATCCAGGCAGCCAGCATTAGGAAGCAGTAAAGTGGATCCTAAGATATTTGAGGGGTATCATACATAAAGGACTTTGTTTTAAAAATGCAGGTGTGGAACTGAAAGGTTTTGTTGATTCAGACTTAGGCGGTGATGTTGATAGCAGAAAGAGTACTACTAGGTATGTGTATACCTTAGGTGGTACAGCAGTTAGTTGGGCTTCTAAGTTACAAAAGATTGTAGCTCTCTCCACTACAAAAGCTAAATATATTGCAATTACTAAAGCTAGTAAGGAGATGATTTGGTTGCAAAGCTTCTTGGAAGAGTTGGGTAAGAAAAAAGAAAATAGTCTTTTGTGCAATGATAGTCAACACGCTATAAATCTTGCAAATAATCCAATGTTTCATTCTAGGACGAAGCATATACAGTTGAAATACCACTTCATAAGGTCACTTTTTGAGGAGGGAGCGTTGTCACTTAAGAAGATCCGTGGAAATCAGAATCCTGCAGACATGTTAACCAAAACAGTCATCATTGAGAAACTGAAGTTGTGCTCAGCTTCAATTGGTCTTCGACCTTGAGGACAAAAGGGGTTGGTCATTGCGATATTTGTTCTGTTTTGAAGGCATGGAGAGTTTAGAGTTTGTGTGGTGATCAGTCTCCAAGTGGGAGATTGATGGGAAGTGTGGAGCTTGATAGTACTATACAATGTTCCCCAATTCGCAGATCCAACTTCGCGGTAAGTTGGTGGGGGGTTACAGGGGGCAAGGGATCTGTAAGGTGGGGGTTCGAGGGGCGATAGCCCCCGAATATTTTAGTAGGGGTCTTATGGTAATTTCACACATGTACAATGTAACCCTAATTATATGTATAATGTTGAGGGCAGCCACAACAACTGAATCATCTTGTACTTTTTGTTCTTTGATCATAGTGAAAAATCGCAACAACTCCGTGGATGTAGCCCAAGTTGGGTGAACCACGTAAATTTAGTGTTTTCTATGTTTTGTTCTTTGTTCTTGATCTTTATTCTACTTTGTTTTGTTTTCTCATGATCTTGGGATTAGGGTAAATCCCTAACAACTTTAAGGTCCGATTACGACCCCCGTTCAATCGAGTTGTATAAGACCAAAAAAGGGTTATTTTGGATACTACTCATTTGTCCCTCCTTTAGTTTCTCCACCGCTCTAATATTGTTCCTCCCTTTTCTATGACATGGCAGCCCCACATAATGCCAACCGTCAGAGGGACCCACATCCATATCCTCGAAAAGCCTAGAGTCTTCACCTATATGCCCACTCCCATATCGAGATAAATCCTTTTGCTTCCCCTATTCCCACGCAACCTCTTTCCCATTATGACTAGGCACATCTTAGGTAGCATTCTGACCGAAATCATGCCTAAGATATCACTACGGATCCAACGTCAAATCAATAGGCCAATTTGAATTTAAATTTGAAGATGATTTCGAACACAAAATTGCACCACCAATTCCCTTCAATTCCAATGTCAGAGTCGGTATAGATTCTGACCCATCTTCATCCACCTTCTCAAGATTTCGGCAAGCTTTCGCGCGCTACAGTCCGACACTGATAGTTCCCCTTCAATAGCGATAGCCACTGGAAAATACATACCATAATTCTTCATTGACAACAGACGAGAGATATTTCTCAAATCACCTTCTAGCAGCTCCAGGCGAACCCACCTCAACTCTTCATAAGAGGAGGATCTGGTGTCCACTGAGCATAACCCCCCACAAATTTTGCCAATTGCCGAGAAGACCTCCATAGTCCAGAGATGGAAAGGCAATCCCCACACCTTAATCCGCCTTTTTCTAAACAAACTTGAATAACATAAAGCAAGAATATCTAGCCTCCATCTCTGAAATTTCGGCTCCCCAGGAATCACCTCTTTTTTTTTCTTTTTTGAGAGGTAAAGAAACTATTTATTAATAAAGGAACCAAAACAAAAAAAAAAAAAAATCACCAAGCAGGTGAAAAAGGAAAACAAAACAAATAAAAAGGAAAAAAAACCAAGGAAAACAACAAAAGCTACATATCTTCAAACTAAAATGAAAACCACACCATATCCTCGAAATCCACTCTGATTGAAACCCAATCAAACAAGAGATTATAGATATAAGTCGTCAACTCCATATAGCTTCTCACCCTCCCTTCAAAAATCCTCGTGTTCCTCTCCTTCCATAAACCCCAACAGATGACACTGGGCAAAGCTTGCCAGATGATGTAAGGGAAACCATCAAGATCTTTAAACCCCTAACCCAAAATCAAGTCCTAAAACTGACTAGGGAAGGACCAAGCCATACCCAGATGGGAGAGGAAGAAACCCCAAATCCTAAAACCCCAGGAATCACCTCTTTGCAATTCCAATTCGCCAAAGCAGAAGCTTCATGGGAATCAAGACATAAAAAGATCCCTTTTCGAGTCAATTGGAGTCCACTACGAGTCCAAAATCCCAAAATGCTCCATTCGATCAACAATACATTGTCATTCAATATATGTATCTAGTTTCAACCCCAGGATAGCACGCAACCAGACTTCCTCTTGTCCCACACCTTCTTTTAAGCTTACATTAACAGCCCAATCCTTTTCTCTTCGGACAATATCAACCATTGTCAAGGAACCCATCTGTGACACAGGTTCCTACACTCTTTTAAAAATAGGAAAAGGCACTAGTAAAACAACCTTTCCATCACCATTACCCCCAAAGGATCTTCACAACACATAAACAAAATTTTCCCAACCACTGCCATTACTCCCCTCCAAGATAATAATGACAAATTCTTTACCAACTCGCAAGGTTTCCGACACCCTGAAATACTTGCCTTGGCCATTAACACGCCCAATCACCAAAATATTTCGAACACCATCGTCAATAGTTCTGAACAATTCAAAGAGGAACACAACACTACCAGCTTGAACCAAAACGTCACAAAACCAAGGCACCAAAAACACTTCAAACTTGATGAAGGAAGAAAACGCTTTATGACATTCATGAATCTTGAGAACTTTAATGTTTCCCACGTACTCCTCCACCGAATCAAACGTTTTATGTTCAATACACAACGATTGTTTCATTTTCACACCGGCGACCCATTAACACTCCGACAACCCATAACCCACAGGATTTTTGGGCCCTAGATCATCCACGTACTCCTCTTACACATTGTTATTTCATACATCATACCGGTAGATGATCAATTTTACTAACTTAGTAATGTCTTGTGAGCAGGGACAAGGTGCCCAGCTCCTGAAACAAAAACTTGACTCAAGCTCCCCATTTTGCCAAATACCCGCCAAGCTCTCCGTTCATTTGCGATACCTTCTACTCTACCATTAGAAAACTTTGTACTCTTTAATCACATCTTCCTATTACAGTACCTGACCCGACGTTACTACATTCCTTCCAAATTATTGTTTTATGCCCTTACAGCTCTTTGTCAAGCTCTGCAACAAGAGAAGTGAAAGAGAGAGAAGGTCATTTTGTCTTCTTTGTAAAATAGCAGCGCAGAGAGGGGGAATGAAAAGCAAAGAAGATTAGCAAGATGGTTACGGAAGAGGGAGAGAAAGAGGAAAAAAGAAGTTTGTTGTTGGCTGCTTGCCGTTGCACCACGCAAGCGGCCTATTGTTTGTTGAGGCAGCCGGCAACTGCCATCGAGCATGAACCAAATGCCAAGGTTGCTATTTTTTTACTGACCCACTGCTAAAAGCGCCAAAAGTGCTTTCCCACAGTGCATCCAAAGTCCAAACACACTCCGAGTCCTACACCACCTCACACACTTGCTATTTTACCCAGATTGAGAGTTCATAACTCATACCCGAAGCCCTCTTTGTGACTTCAAACCCAAGCTTTCATCCTACACTTGTGTGACTCTTAATGGTTTTTATTACTTGAATGTTCACTGATTTCATAGTTTGATTGAAAGATAGTAGTATTAGTACTATTAGCATTAATCCACTTGCTGTTTTGACTCTTTATTTGGTTTACTTATTTATGTTTTGAGTTTCATCATTACCTAATTTCCCAATTGACTCATAAAGTGTGCTTCATTAGAGAATAGGAATCTTGTTTATGGTTTCTTGTTGCTATGTGTAATTATCTTGGATCTCTAATTGCATTAATTTCACGTGCATTCTGCATCATAATGCTTGGCTTGATTCTATTTCAGACAACTGCCTCTATTACCAATATCTAGGTAATTACATCACAATCATTTAACAAGAACACAAGAAAAGATGTATCAGTTTGTATGCATTAAAATAATGCGAAATAGTAGCATGAATCAAACTTGGTAATTAACAAATTAAAGGTATGATCCCCATCGGCTGACTTACTTGAATAGATTGGGCAATCTGTGTTATGAATGCTGGAGGGAGTTTCAAGTCCTTCACAGTCCTCTTTGCAAACACCACTACCTCTGAGTCAGGATCTTTGACATTCAAACACATATAAACAGTTTAAAAAAGGATTCCACATGGATACGAAAATAATATATAAATCCATACAACTTAAATGACCAAATATTCAATATTGAAAATCAATTTATTCTTATTATATATTCTAGACTGTCATGACCATGGTACCATTGGATCCAGTAGTTAGTATCAGCAACAATGATAAGATAACAGGGTTGAATGGCAGTTAGTACATAATAAGGTTAATACATCATCAACAAAGTTCCAACTTTAATAGTTATGCAATTTGTAAATTACGTTTGAGTAAATTTGGGCAATAGATGATTGATATGTGTTTCATTTTATACAAAGGCCGGATTCCAGAAAGTAAAATGGTATAGGGTAGGTCAATAATTATGGTAGCTACAGCCTCACATTGACTGGGATAAAATTCAAAATATCAATCTTGAACATTTTCAAAATTCTCAAGTTTTGTACTTTGGAGGTTCAAACCATGTTTGGGTCCAAATAAAAAGCCAGTTACTGGCAAGCCTTTTATTTTTATTTTTATTTTAAATCAATTGAAAACAAAAAATCTAACTAAGAAATGAAATTGCCAAAGCATCTCCTTGCGTCATGATGAATGTATGGGTACAGTGAAGAAGAATAAACATCTCAACATGACTAAAGCTCACTAGAGGAAGAAACAGACCAAAATTGCATTTATCACTATAATAAGGATTTGACCAGATAGATGAGTGGCAAGTCAAGAAAAGATAGAATTAGAAATGAATGTGTTAGCATGAACTTACAGGTACCAATAGGTGACAAGATGAGGGTAAAGTCAACTGAAAAGGTTCAGTCATGTGCAATGAAGACCAATAACTGCAGCAGTGAGAAGGAGTGATATGGAGCAAGTTGAAGGCTCTAAAACGACAAGGGGGACACCTAAAAGGAAGTCAATTGAGGTAACGACAAAAGACCTAACAGAATGGTGGAATAGGACTCATGTAGCCGACCGAGCACAAGCAGTAGGGATAAGGCCTTTTTGAGCTGAGCTTAAGGGATTGACCAACCAGTGAGGAAAGGGATAAGAAAATATTGAGTTTATCTTTTGTACATGGATAGTCTTCCTGTTGACTAGCCATTGTAGTGGGTCTTTTTGAAGGTCTGTACCCTTTTTATTTTTATCTTTAGATGTCTTTTTCTTTCTTTTCATCTTCTACTCCTCTTTACCTTTTCCTCTTAACATAATCCAATTATTCATCAAAAAATAAAAACATTGAATATATCTTGAAATAGGGAATTTACACAAGTTGTGACTTCAGAAAAGGTCACAAAATGGGTCATTACATGATTTTCTTGTGTTGTTCAAAATTCAAACTAAAATGAACCACAACTTAGTTGTTAATAGGAGAAGCACCTTTGGCCACTTTTTGGATATGATATGATAGCCCAAGTGTGGAACATTTCAATCAATATCCATGTTTTATCAAATCCATATTAATATTGTCTCAACATCTATTAGTTATTACTCTAGCATGCGATACAATGAGCTCCAAGAGAGTGCAATATAATCCATGTTCTTTTCTTTCTTTTTCTTTTTCTTTTTCTTTTTTCTTTTTTTTTTTTTTTTTTTTTTTGGGATAATTAACAACCTTATTAAAAGGAAGAAAACTAGAATACAACAACAGGGCAATCCAAAGGCCTCACTCTGGCAAAGCGGGCATTACATTTGCACTAAACACATTAGCCACCCCAATTGGCGATTTTATCAGCCAAAACACTTTGATCCCTAGGAACATAAATAAGAGAGATATCCAAGGAGGTCAACAAGACCCTGATCTCGTGAACTAGATGCGCATATTTCTATGTTCTTATATGAACAACTCAATTGTTCATATGAGACATGGATTATATGAGGATCACATAAGACTATTTAGGATGAATCATTGCCATAGATGAGATCGGAGATCACAGTATTTTTATAGAGTTAACCTCCCTTAAGTTGAAGAGGCATTGAGAAAGAGAAAGACACGGTTGGCATTAGAATCGGATGATATCCTAATTGACTTTTGGAAATGCATGGGAGGCAATGGCTTATCCTGATTAATTAGTTTGTTCAAAAATAGTTCATAAAAAAATTTATAAAAAAAACACTGTGTACCTATTTAAAAAAACAAGAGAAATACCGGAATAATCAGAGTTACACCAATTATTGTGGGATCAAGCTTATAAGCCATACATTGAAACCTTGGGAGATCGTGATTAAGAACAGATTAAGGTGACTATCCAAAAATCGGTTTGGATTTATGCCAAGGAGATCAACAATTGAGGCTATTTCTTACTTAGGTGACTAATGGAAAACTTTAAAAAAAAAAAAAAGATCTTCACCAGGTCTTTATAGGCTTGAATGAAAGCAAATGATAGGATACCTAAAGAGATCATTTGGTGCGTTAAGAAAGGGGTCTATATTGTCTAAATTGGAGATATGCATGATGAAACAATACGGTTGAATGGAATAGAGACAGGACAAGTAAGGCTAGGGTTCGTATGCAAGAAGGAAAAAGGTGAAGAAGATTATAAAAAAATATGTGAAAGGGAATACGTATGGGGAAGAAATAATGAGAAACAGTGAGAGTATGCTGTTTCACTAGTGTATTTGATATTTATACTTATGTACATATGGTATTCCATATAGTATAATTATAAAAAAAGTCTGAAATACCCTTACTTTCATGTAAAAATATACCTGTCTAAAAGCAACTCTCCCAACAAACACTAGTGATAGGACAACTAAGGGAGAAACAAGTGAGTATGAGATCACAACAAGTTCACACCAAGGGTTAGCATTTAGCTCATATCTTTGCCTTAGTAACAAATAAGTTGACTAAGCATAAATAGGAGGTCCCATAGTGTATGTTGTTTGCCAATGATAATGTTTTAATTGACGAGACTGGAGAGGGGGTAAATGCCAACTATCAAGGGATGTTCTAAAATAAAATAGTTGTAAGATAAGCCAAACTAAAACAGAATATATGGAATGCAATTTTAGTAATGGAAGCAGTAGAAACGAGGAAGTAATTAAGATTGAATACCAAAAGATACACTCAAATGATCATTTTAGTTATCTTGGATCAATCATTCATAAGAATGGAGAGATTGAAAAGGATGTGCCTCATAGATTTAGAATGGGGTGGATGAAGTGGAGAGGTGCTTCTAGAGTGCTATGTGATAAACAAATACTATAAAATTAAGGGGGAAGTTCTATAAGATGGCTGAAAGACCAGCCATTCTTTATAGAGCATAGTGTTGGGCACCCAAAAAACAATACATACATAGAATAAGTGTAATAGAGACGAGGATAATGAGATGGATGATTGGAAAGACTAGAAAAGATAGAATCATGATGTAGGACATGTGGCCCTCGGAATGTCAAGCAATGGTTTTTTTAAAAAGACATCATGCTTTTCAAAAACATTTAACATCCTTTTTGCCACAATGAAGTGTTATAACATTTAAACATTTAAAAGAATTAAGTCATTTTGAATAATCAAATCCAGAATTCCCCACAAACATAAAACATAATGAAGTAGAAGAAAAAAAGGGATTCATCACACTATGATCCATTAAATTGCAACTGGATCATTAGAGGTACAAAAGATAATATCAAAATCAACCCAAACAATGACAATTTCATACCTCCCAAATGCATTGAAACTCGGTTGAGCCCTATGCCCAAGCTGTTAATAGTGTACGGCACAGTTTCAAGGATCAGTAAATCCCGATTTGGATCAGTCATCGATCCAATCTACAATCTGATCATCTGATCTGGACAAATCCAGGATCAGATTACTGAAGGAATCCTGGTGGCTAATGAGTTGGTTGATGGTAGGAAAATGTTGAAAAAGCAGGGACTGGTGTGTAAAATTGATTTGGAGAAGGCCTATAACAATATTGATTGGGGCTTTTTACGTTAGACAATGCAGAAAAAAGGGTTCGGAAGTAGATGGATTCGGTGGATTATGGGTTGTTTGGATCACCCTTTTTTCTCTGTTATGATCAATGGAACCTCTAAAGGTTTCTTCCCCTCTTTTAGAGGTTTGAGGCAAGGGGATCCTCTATCTCCATTCTTATTTACACTTGTTGTTGATGGCTTGAGTGCTTTGATGTCAAAAGCAGGGGAGAATGGCCTAATCCAAGGTTTTGAATTTTATAGTAATGGCTCTTTGGTTTCTCCATTATAGTTTGCTGATGATACCATTTGCTTTGTGGAAGCGAGCATGGATCAAGTCACAAACCTCAAAACCATCTTAAAAAATTTTGAGGTCATCTCGGGGCTTAAGATTAACATTGCAAAATCTAGTATGACCATCATTGGTATGGATGAGAGGGTTATTTCTTCTTTCGCATGAAATTTTGGTTGCAAAATGGAGTCATAGCCTATGAAATATTTGGGTACGCTGCTCGGGGGTAATTCAAGAGCAATGTCTCTTTGGGATCCATTGGTGGAAAGGTCCAAAAGAAGCTTGTAGTGTGGAAGAAATCTTACATATCACTGGGAGGGAGAATTACTTTGATTAAAGTTGCGATGTCCAATATGCATGTGTACTACATGTCTCTTTTCCGTATTCCGAGGAAAGTTAGAAAGATTATGGAGAAGTGTCAGCGGGATTTCCTTTAGGAAGGAGGGACGGACAATAAGGATCACTTGGTGAAATGGGAGAATGTTTGTAGGCCAAAGGAGTTTGGGGGATTGGGGTTACATTAGGGAGAGGAATTTGGTGTTGCTTGGGAAATGGTTATGGCGGTTTTTTAATGAGAACGATAGTCTTTGACAATCCATTATTCGTAACAAATATAGGGTGGATCCTAATGGGTGGGATTGTTCTCGTGGTATCTCTCCCTCGATGTCTCTGATATGGAAGCAAATCATTAAGATTTATCCGTTCTTTATTCCTCATATTAGGCTAATTGTAGGCAATGGCATGAGGATTAGTTTCTGGAATGATATTTGGTGGGGGGATCAAAGCTTATCTATGGCCTATGCTAGACTTTTTAGGTTGTCAAACCAAAAAAATGTTGTCATTGCTGATATTCTTTCCCCGTCCTTGGAGGGTCACTATTGGAATTTAACTTTCTCTAGGGAGTTGTTTGATTGGGAGATCGATCTTCTAGGGCCGTTAGTGTCTAACTTAGAGCTTGTCTACATCTCTCACTCCTTTCCAGACAAGAGGGTTTGGACCTTCGAGTCTTCCGGAATTTTTTCTTGCAAGTCTTTCTTTAAAGCTTTGACTCCTTCCAATAACCTTGATGTGTCATTTCCTGCTAAGAAAATTTGGAAGCCAAAGGTTCCTCCGAGGGTTAAAGCTTTTGTGTGGTCTACAATGCTCAATCGCATTAATACCATGGATGTGCTCCAAAGAAGAAGACCTCATATGGTCCTATCTCCTAATTTATGCATTTTATGCACACACAAAAAAGCAAAGGAATCGAGTCAGCATATTTTCATCCGTTATAGTTTCTCTATTCCTATTTGGAATTATTTTTTCTCCAGGATGAATTGCTCTCATGTTTGGCCAAAAGGTGTTAAAGACTTTGTGTGTCAGTGGTCTGGTGGTGGCCAAAGTATTCGTGCAAAGCTATTTTGGGAATGCCTTTTGCATGGCGTTTTGTAGGGAATTTGGAAGAAAAGGAACAAACATATTTTTGAAGACACAGTTAGCTCTAAAAGTGATGTAATAGATTTTATTATTCGGGAGGTGGTTAGCTGGATTTCTGTGCTTAAAGATTTCCAGGGCATTCCTCTTTTTCTTTTTCATGGAGATTGGGTATCTTCTATCAATTGGGATTTTTCTTGGGGAAGGAAAGAGATTTTGTCTTGGATTCCTCCTCCAGTTGGTACTCTCAAGCTTAACTTTGATGATGCGTCTAAAGGAAACCCCGGGCCTGCGGGCTTTGGATGTGTTATTCGTGACCATGATAACACAGTCATTCGTGCTCTTTGCAACCCTTTGGAGGTGTGTGATGCAATTACAGCTGAAACTTCAAGCCTTTTAAGGGGTTTAAGAGAGCTACAGCGGATGGGTCTAAAGGGTTGTGAGGTGCAGGGTGACTCGATAGTGGTGATCGGTTGGGGAAAAAGGGGCGGCGATGGCACTTGGAAGCTGAATTCTATGTTATATGATATTTGGGAGCTTAGCTCTATGCTTTGTATTTCGTTTTCTCGTGTGGATAGGAGTCGGAATGAGTTGGCAGACAAGCTGGCTAATTGGGGTATTAATTCCTTTTCGGTTTTTTCTGAGAATTGGATCCCTGAAGGTTGCTTTTAGGGATATCCCCCTTGTTGTTGTATTTTATATCCTTTCTCTTCTTCAATAAATTATCGTTAATTATCAACAAAAAAAAGTTTTAAAACCATGGTGCATGGGTTCCAACATTTCAGTCACCAATTTTTCCCGAATTATCCATGTAGAAATAAACAAATGAATTATAAATTGGAAACCTTTTCCTTGAATCAAAGCATGCTTACCAGTAGGGTTCCATGTAAATGCATCTTTAAACCGCTGCCCATCAACTTCAATGTCCAATCGAATTGGAACTAAATTTTCAGCAGTTGGGCTGTACTTGCAATACAAATATCAACACTAAAATGCAAGAAAACACAAGATAGAAACTCAAGTAGAGTAATTTATGAGTTAAAATACAAATTCAATTATTTTAAAAATAAACCAAACAACCCCGATTAAGAATCAAACATAAGATTAAGAGTTAAGGGGGGAAAAGAAGAAGCACTCACATCCTGAACTTGATGGGTGATTTCGAAGCAACTACCGGGAGAGATTTCATGGTCACTTTGGAATGAATTTGATTTTTGCTTTTCCCACCAATAATATTAGCCTTTACTCCCTGAACCCTCCAAGCATGTAACTGAAAGAAGAAAAAAAATTTGAATTCGTTTGGGACTCCTCTAAAATTATTTGAGTGCAATTGGATTCACGGAATTGGAATTAATTGAAACCTACAAAATGAAATTCGGTAGATTTCAATTCCACTATTTGGAAACATAACAAATCTATGGAAATAGAATTAGAATAACATACATTAATAAAATTATAAAAAAAAAAACAGAAAAATCTAGCTTATGCGTTGATAAACTCTTGATATAAACCCATATTTTACTTCCCTTGCTCAATTTGAACCCATTAAGAGGATGAAATAAAAGATGGATAAGGTCAAGGTAGGGAAAGAGAGTTATATGTCACTGAAGCAAGAAAGGCACAAGAAAGAATTTGGAAGAAAAGACCTTCTTATTGAACTCTGAAGGTTGAAGTCCCAAATAAGGAGCCTTCCCTTTGTATAAACCTCGATACACATGTCACAGAACAAACAATTTAATAGCATTCTAGAGTCTTTATAACTCTCAAATCCCAATACCTCTCCGTGCCTTAGATTTCTCTAGGCGCTCCACCCCAGAATATAAATCAAAGCCTTTGGAAAACAAAGATGATGGGTTGTTGCAGTCCAGTCCGAACTAAACCCACTGTGGGAACCTAGTCTCAGAAAGTAACGAAGATGTCTCCAGAGCCATGGGGACTATTTGTCTCCAAGGCTAAATAAGAATAAGAAAAGAACGTCGGTGAGTAAACAGGAACAAGATGAAGAGGAGGAGCAGGAAAAACCAGTTTTGCATACCAGGCGAGATAGAGAGAGAGATAAACATTGAAGTGGAAAACCAGATCGTATGGGCGAAAGAGAGACGATGCGAGTGAGAAAGACTTACCGGGAAATCGAAGTTTGATTTGCAGATGACGCCAAACGGAGAGACAATATCACCGGCCTCGTCTCAAGCCTCAATTTCGAGACGGGAATTGTAAATAAGACCCCCACGAGACCCCGCCTCAAGCCTCAATTCAATTATGCACAGATTTTGAGTGCACAGAATCCGGAGCGATATATAAAAGGGAAAGGGTCACCACACCTCCGAGCTTACCATCCCCCTTTTTTCCTCACCACACCCTACACATTTTCCAAATTACCCACAAAACCTATAAACCCCTCTTTTATGTATGTTAAACAACATTTACGAATTTTCTCTCTTCCTTTCTTCTTTCTTCCTTCCTCCTCTCTTCCTTTCTTCTTTCTTCCTTCCTCTCCTCTCTTCATTTCTTCCTCTTCCTCTCTTCTTCTTCTTTCTTTTTCCTCTTCTCTTCCCCCCTCCAGCCCAAGCCACCCAACGCCCCGCTAGACATCACCGTCGTCACCATCGCAGCCAGAGTAGTTGTCGCCACCGCTGCCTCCTCCCTCCGCCCACAGGTATGCCTTTTTTCTTTTCTTCATTCGATGGTTCAAGCTCGTACAGAGCTGGGTCTATTCAGACCTGTACCTCCGAACAAAAAAAAAAACATAATTGATTCTAAAGAAAAAATAATATTATTGGGTTTTTTTATTCTAAAGAAAAAATAAAAAAGAACTAACTCTATAAATTTTGATCTATGCAAGGATTTGAGTGTAAAATTATAGATTTATAAAAGGGGCAACTATTAAAAAAAATGTGGAGCACCTATTGCCATGCAAATTTATGAGTTAACATGAAAATCTTTATTCGAAGTTTATTTATTTATGAATTCCATAATACTCGTAAGTATTTAGACTATTACTATTTTTTATGAATTATTTAGACTATTTAGACTATTAGTAATTATTGTATACCATATTGATTTTAACTATTTGAATTCATTGTAAATTTTATTCTAAATATCAGTGTATCCTATAAATCTAATAGCTAGGATTTCTACTCCCTTATGTTATCATTTTTTGTAATAGATGACTATTCATTGTAGTATTTGGTTTTGAGAGTTGTAATCATATCTATTTTAACATTTTGTGAAGTTTCACAAGAAAATTCCCATTTTTTAAGGCTTGAAATCAAAGTTGATGACTTGATTTTGTTATTTATTTGTTTTGGTAAATAACCTTAATATTGTTTGGTTTTTGTATGGGTGGGAGTCAAATATCTACATGTATATAAAGATAAATTTCATAATCACATCGAGATAAGAAGAAAAAGATTGCGTACTTGATTCAAAAAACTTTAACCCACCACCCCAAACAGAATAGCATTTATGATAAAAAAAAAAAAACCCTTTTATTTATCTCTCCAAATGCTCCAACAAATGTCATTCTATTTTTATTTTTGATTTGGCAATATATAATACTCTAATCATTGTCCCAATCTAATGGGGTTGGTTGTTTTTATCTTTTTCTGACTATTAATTCGGTTTGTAACAGATATGGATGTTGGCACTTCACGTAGATCTCATGTACCACCGACAGCATCGGCGAAAAGAAATCGTGGCGGTGCCAATAGGTCGAGAGTGTCCACTGATGCATCAGAAGCATCAGTGTCTCGTTCAGTGGACGATAACTTAGCATATTTACTCACTAAGGGGGTTGAGGCTGAGGAGGGTCCTATTCCTGGAGCTCCTAAAGAACCATCATTATTAGTGAGCTTCAACACACATGTTGCTGCAGCAATCTGGAATGGATGGGTATTGCAAAGCCATTGATTATTTTCATTTATTATTGTTATTAAATGTTGTTAATTTTGAATGTTTATATTTTATTACTGTTTGTTTTGTTTTAATTGCAGGAGCAGGAACTGTTTAAATGCTTATCTCATAACTAAAAAATAAATGAGTGGGCGTTTGAGAGGTTTAATCCTCCAAATGAGATGTTCCAACTATTCATCGGTGCTTCTGGTCTATCCCCTTTGGTCACAACAACATACAGATTTGTGAACAAGGTAGTGGTCTCGGCGTTTGTGGAGAGATGGTATCTAGAGACCAATACTTCCACATGTCGTTCGGGGAGATGACCATTACCTTTGATGACGTCTCATGCCTACTTGGGATTCCGATTATTGGCCAAGCTATCTCCATTCCTCAGAAGCTATCATTGGATGCTGCAATCGCCTTAGTGTTTGTGCAGCTGGGAGTGTCGGCCGAGGATGCAAGGGAAGAGCTTGTAATCTTTCAGGGTACGCCTATGTAGTTGGAGTGGTTAAGGGTTATTTTTAGCAATGTGAATGATGAATCTGAGTCGACCTAGATTAAGTGTGCAGTCAAGGCTTATTTATTATTTTTATTGGGTTGTACGCTATTCATTGACAAGTCTTCTATGTGGGTGTCAGTTGCATATCTGAAGTTTCTAGAAATTTTGTGAGAAGTGCATGAGTATGTGTGGGGTACTGCAGCCCTAGCACATTTATATCGTCAACTAAGATCTGTAAAACAAATGGCAGGGTATATCACACTACTTGAAGCTTGGGTGTATGAGCACTTTCCCTACCCCACACCAAATTGCAACCGAACTTACGAGGGAAACGAGTCGCGGGTCTACAAATGGAATTCGCGGAAAGAGATTAGGCCACTTGGAGAAAACTTGCGGGTCATGCGTGCAACACTTAACGCATTAAGCGCTAATGAGCTATTATATTAAACATACATTTTATTTACGTCAATTACGTAGATCTTTATTTAGATTATATAGATTTAACTATTATTTTGATTACTTAATTAAAGTTTGTTTGAACTTGTTTTTGCACGTGTGTTGGACCACATATGAGGACCTTGTCTTCCGAGCGCAATATCCATTTAGTGATATTGCATTCTATTATGGAATGCTGAAGTGTGTTGATGTGGTTGAGCCTTATCACCCGAACCGGGTGCTGCGTCAGTTCGGTCGGATCCAGTACATTTCTTTCCTTCCAGTGGCCCCTACTAAATGTTTGCATGGTGTCAAGTCCACTCAGTATCATGTGGATTATCCGTACATTCCTATATTCTGGGACCGTTGGGAGAATCACCTGCTCAGTGGTAGGTTTCAATCACATGAAGTTGCTTTTTCTGAAGAGTGTATCTCAAAGTACATGCAATGGTATTTACAGGTGTCCCAGCCATATGTGCAGAACCCTGAGTCCCAATCCACATATGATGCCGGCCAATCTTCACACACCAGCGCACCTTCGGTGTTAGATGATCCACATCTAGTTGGTGCATTGGGGTATTTGGAACCTATCGTCGATCCTGGTTCTGGTTCTACACCCTATGATGACATATATCATGGGGTTGAGGAGTCTGTACACCTGCTCTGTGACCTGAGATTAGATCCACCCACCGTTTCCCAAGATACAACTGCTTCAGCTGCTTCTGAGAAACATACCTTACATACTTTCTTACGCTGCAAACACCGTAACTCCATAAATTAGATGAGAGAGAGAGACATCTATAAACATAAACTTGTTTTATTTCTTAAGATACATTTTTTCATATACTTTCATATATTTTGTTTTTTAACATCTTATTTTGATGTTATATACATTAAATAATATTCTCTAACTATGGATAGTTTAATGGGACTTAAATAACATGAAACTTGCATTTGGCCAACCATGGATAACTCTTTCTGCATCTCTTTTAACCCCCACCTGCTGTTATTTCCTTTAGAAAAGATCTAAACATTTCATTCTTTGAAAGGTTTTCAAACTCCCACTAAAACATTTATCTGAATTGGTAATACTTGCACTGAAGACTTTTCAAGTCAATTAGCTAAGTTAAGAGCTAAGATATAGAAACCATGTAAAAATATAGAAACCATTGAAACTTTACAAAAACATTGAAAACTTTACAAAATCATACATTTGTGACATAGTTGTTGTGCATGTTTGACACACCAAGAGTTAAAAATTGATAAAAATCATTACATACATTATGTCATTACATACATTACAAAAATATACATCAATCGTCTAAATTTAACATCTCTTATATAGCAACTTCCAAACTAACAACGTTTCAAAATTGTTGTATCCGGAGTTGATATGCTAGAAGCTCCCATCCAGCTGCAATGGGATTGCGACACCAATACCAATTTGTCACTGTGGGCGGTATAGGATGACCCGACAATAAGAATACCTATAAAAAATATGATAACATTACGTAATGTTCAAAACAGTTTCAAAGACAACATCTTTGAATGAACGACAACAACTACCTGAATGAAATGATTTTCATTCACAAACCCAATCACAATTTCTAGGCGGACAACTACAGACAACGGATGTGATCTAAGTGGTAAGAATGTTAGGCATTGTTGCATGCTCAAGTGATATAATACCACATTGTAATGTGATGCTATCAGATGTCCACAGTCTGGCATGGTCATCCAATAGACATATCCTGGGCAGTCATCAATGTATGACAGTAGTTGGACCAGCTCATCAACTTACTGATGACTTCCATATATCGCTCATAATGTGGGAGATGACTCTGTAACTAGCTTAGCAATTCCACTCTTATATCTCGTCAATTGTCTCCAGGATATCCGAGCAATTTAGCAATTGCCTTGAATCACAGTTTTCATCAGCTGCCACATCTTTAGTTAAAGCAATATAAGGCCTTATCCCCTTGGGAAATGCCTGAACGAATGTCATCGATCTTTGTTTTGTCGTTATACGGGTACGAAATACCTATAAAATATACAAGGAAACATAATATGTTAAATACATGAACACATTATAATTTATATTGTTATTAAAATATTGGGCTTACCTTTTCCTTCAGTCTTCTCTAAGGGTTTGGGTGACAGGATTGCACCGGAGTGTCACTCGTAGTTATAGTTACAGGGAGAGAATAACTATCCTGCATTGAAGATAAAATTTCAAATTTAGACCGTTCACGCCTCGTAGATGTGTTAATCTTTGCGTATGGACGACCTCTTGCAGTTGTCTTCACCTCCGATTCGTTCATATGTGAACTGTCTGGGGCTATTATCTCTCTCAACTTCTTCAGCATCTATAACTTCCTTGTGGGATTGTATTCATGGAACTGTTTCATAAATAGTTGTACTTCATCAATACAATCGAATTATTGTCCTGTCTGGGTTGAGGTACCTAGCATGTCAAGTAATGTGGATGTATAGAATCAAGGAGAATTTGGCGACCTTCCGTAATGTACTGTGCAATCTTGTGTGTGCATGGCAACCTGTATGTGCGTCGATAAACACAACCACATGCAGAAACATCAATACCAACAAAGTTGGCCCACTTCAGTTCACACAAAACTATCTTCATCGCCTTTATTGAAATATTGTCTCGAAGCTCTTTAAATTTGGAATGCTTGAAGTTGTGTTGGACTACTGTCTTACTCTTCTCGAAAAATGCTTTTATGCTTATATGCTGCAACTCAAGCAACGTATGTAAACTATTCCAAGAGAACTCAAAATCCCCTTTATTTGACCCGAGTTGCCTTTTTAGCTTTGCATGCACACTCTCAACCCTATTCTTTGTAGTTGTCTTGAAATGCA
>JAOXJP010257402.1:0-21361 GCA_025762735.1 Platanus orientalis | reverse complement strand
GAACAAGGAATTATGGGACAATAGTTTGGGGAATTATATTAGGTTCAGATTAAGTATCTCTTAAATTCAGGATTACTGATTAAAACCAGCACAATTAAACCTCGAAAAACCCTCTTTGGTACCTACTTGCTAACTCTGGAGTTGAGTTTTATAGAAGGTAAGAGTATTAACAGATAGAAGTTAAACTAGCTTAACATTTAGGTTTAGACAACACAAAAAGGGGTGAGGTTTAGTAGCCACAGGTGTAAGGACCTAAAGGGAAAGCTGAAAATTCATTATGGCCTAAAAAATAAGTCTACAAAAACACCAGGGTTCTGGTATATTAGTGAAAGGAAAGATCTCAAGGAACAGTCTTATAACTCCCACCCAATACCCTACTAGATGGGTTTTACACTACAGCCTCATAACAAGTTATTCCAGGGAATAGGGACTGCCATAAACTTTCAAACTTGCTGGGTTTGAGAATTTCAGGTCTAAGATAAGGGAATAGGGTTTTATGATTGCCTTAAGGTAGAGAAGAGGTTTCCTTGGGTTTCTATTGGAATAAACATCAAAGGGAAATGACTATGTAATGGGTTGCAGGCCTTAGGTTTTCAAGAAACACTAAAAAAAAAAAAGAAAAAAAAGTAGTTGAAGAAGAATAATTTGAATGAGTTGATGTCTTATCATCCTTGTAGTTCTAATATCTGTAAATGCACACTGTTATTTACATATATTAGAACGTTAATGCTTCCCAAAGGGGCTACCACTCCAAATAAATGTGTTTTTTCTTTACTGATTTTCAAAACTTTGTTTAAAAGAAGATGTATATATAATGACATTTTACATATTAGAAGGGAAAACAAAAAGAGTAACTTACTATATTGGGTGACTTTTAAGACAAGTTTAATTTAATAGGAACAAGAGGAAGATAAACATATTCCAAGGGTTAATGGTTGGTTCTTTATCAAATTCAAACAAAACTGAAATGGTAAATAACCAAGGATCTTAATATGGTCCCGCTGTTCTAACACCATGGATCTTGCAAGGATATTAATCTTAAAAGTGCTTGCTTAAGCCTCTTAGTATAATGTTATTATTGTGTTTAGTTTTCACTGTATTCATTGTCTTTAAAGTACTGTTATATTGCCTTTGAGTTTCTCTACAAATATTGTTCTTTGCTAAATAAAATATTCTATTTTTATATATACTTATTAAATTTTGTTCACTAAATTTGATAGTCTTGTCAGCAAGTTTTTCAGCAAATCACAAAGTGTCCATACTGATGAACTTTCTATTTTTTTCCAATAAATGAAAATAGGGCTTAGTGTTGCCGGTGCTACCATGGGAAGGATTGCTCAGGGAACCAAAGTTTTAGCAAAAGGCAGTTATGAGAAGATCTTTTGGCAGGCCTTTGAGACTGTTCCTGAGGAGCAACATAGTAAGTCTTATGCATGCTATATATCCACATTTGTTGGCCAAGTTATTAAAATTTTATATTTGTCCATAGCAAAACTTGCATTTTATAGGGATAATCCTCTTTCATATAAATTTGGAGACCAAAAGATGCCGAAACCAAAGAAGAAGCTTATGAAGTGTTAAGTTTCTAGAATGTTTCTTGGATCAAACATATTTTTTAGGACCACCTTAGTAATTTGATGTAAGTTCTGATAATTAATTATATTTGGTATGTTAATAGCTCTTCTCATCATACTAGTTTATCACATCTGTGGATAAATTTGGTTGGTTATGTACCACATGGTGGTGATCTTTTTAGAAATTTTTGTAGTTATTAGGTTGGAAAATAGCAAGTCAAATGTTAGGAAGAGAAGAGGGGAAGTAAATTAAAAAAAAAAACACTTTTCATAGCATTTTTAAAACGCTGTAAAAAGTCCATTTTATGCAGTGTTTTTAAACCGTAGATTTTATGCAACATTTTGAAAACGTTGCACAGGGGAGGTAAATTTAAAATAAACACTTTTCATAGCATTTTTAAAATGCTATAAAAAGTCCATTTTATCCAGTGTTTTTAAGCCGTAGATTTTATGCAACGTTTTGAAAACGCAACATAAAGTGTGCAGTGTTTTAAAAATGCTGCATAAATTTCATTTTAGAAAGCATTTTAAAAATGCTGCATAAATTCTACGATTTTCTGTAATGCACCTTTGAATAACGTTTGAGAAATGTTGCATATAACGATCTACAACTTTTTTTAAACGTTGTAAAAACATTTTTTTGTTGTAGTGGAGCCTTTCTTTACCAACAGTAAAAACCATTACCAAAGACGTGTTAAAAGATTTTCAACTTATGAGTTAAATTATTTAAAAGCTTGAAAAATCATTCTTACAGTAAAAACTTTGTTTCTCTACAGTATGTATGCATCATAGTCAAATCAATCTACAAAGAAACATTCTATTGTGAAATGAGTTCTACAACTTGTAACAAACTTATAACCTTTCATGGAGCTACAAAATGTGGATTCTTGTAAAACACTTATCGGAGCCAAGTGTGGTGAATTGTCCATCAGAGTTATTGAACAGGAGGGTGCCCATTGGAGACACTAGGAACGCAACTACAAGACGTAGGATTCCGTTAAACTTGTAGGTAAATTTTAGATTTAATATGTTCTCTTGTAATAGTTTTTAGAACTATTAATAAAAATATTAAGGTTTAGGGGTGAGTCGGTTATAGGCCTGAAGTACCGAACCACTTTAAATTTGTGTGTTCTCGTGTTTGCTTTGTTTTTCATTATTTTATTTGATTTACTTGTTTACTTTCTGCTACAATTTAAATTAATCTAAAAATAAATCAAAGAATGATTTAAATTGTTAAATAATTTAAATTAGGTGTAAAGATCCTATTCACCCCCCTTTAGGATCCCATTTTAGAATCTCAAGAACAATGTTCTCATAGCCAAGATGAGAATGACTTATTCAAAATGTTTCCTTTAAAATTTTTAACTCAAGTTCATCCTTGTTTCAAAAACATTATCAATGATAATTTATGGCTATGGCACCTCTGTTATGGTCACTTAGATTTCAAGACTGTAGGCTTAATGAGAAAGAAAAATCTTGTCAAAGGCATATCTAACATCAACCGTAAATATCAAGTTCATGAATGATGTGCACTTGAAAAGCATCATAGAGATTCATTTCCCATTGGAAAAGCATGGAGAACATCAAGGCTACTTGAGCTCATGCATTTGGATATATGCAGACCCATGCATATGACTTTGATTAGATGTAATCATGCATTATTTTTTTACCTTAATGAATATTGTGGGAAGATATGAATTTATTTTTTTAAAGAAAAATCATAAGTTTTTGGATGATTCAAAGTTTGTAAAGCCATGGTTGAGAAGCAAAGTGGTTTTATGGTGAAAACTTTGTGTTTCGATCGAAGTGGTGAGTATGTGTCTCATGAGATCAATTTTTTTTTTAAATGAAAATGGCATCTAAAAATCACTACTCGCTACACTCCCCAATAAAATGGAATTGACTAAAGGAAGAATAGAAGAATCATGGAATTGGTTAGAAGCAGGTTGAAAGCCAAGGGAATGCCAAATGTGTTTTGGGCAGAAGCCATAGCATGTGCTATCTATCTCATGCTTCTTTCAAATGTGTTCAAGATATGACTCCTCATGAAGCTTGGAGCGATCATAAACTATGTGTTAAACACTTGAAATTTTTTGGAAGTATTACATATTTTCATGTGCCGAAAAGAAAAAGTAAGTTAGATGGCACTGTTAATGTAAAATGTGTATTTGTCAATCTCATTCCAAAATTGTGTAAAAATATGTTGTATTGTGAGAAGGAATGGTGTTACATGTAACTATTTTGTAATATTAATTGAGTCATGTAAGTCCAAGTCAAAGTTTGGCAGAACCTTCAAGAGGAATATCGTAAAGCTAAGAAAACCACAAGCTTAAGAGAATCAAGCTACACATGTGAAGAATTCAAGAAGTCTCAAGCTCAAATTACAAGTCACCTCACAAAGACAATAATGGACTATAAAGTCAAATTCAAAGTTAATGTTGAAAAGTGGGTTCTTGGGTATGGACCTAACCTCATGGACTTAGAATGACTTGGAAATAACATACCCAAATCTTAGAGAAGGCCCCACAAAGGTTGGACCAATGATGGACTAAAATGAATTAAAACAGTTAAGTAAAAAATTTAGAAACAAGGCCAAGATCAATCCCTAAGGGGATGATCGATCCCCAAAAGGATGATCAATCATGATCAGTGTCAAGCCTAGAATCAAGTGTCTCGAAGACCAAAATCTAAGTTCGTGATCGATCATGCATAGATCATGAATTTTTAGTGGGTCAAGATCTAATTCATGATCAATCATACATTGATCATGAATTTCTAGTGGGCCAAGATCTAAGTTCGTGATCGATCATACATAGATCATGAATTTTCTGAAATCCATGGTTGATCTTGCATAGATCATGAATTTCCTCAAACCCATGATCGAAGTCCATAATCGATCAACATTGATCATGAATTTTTTGAAACCTATGATCGAAGTCCATGGTTGATCATGCATAGATCATAAGTGCAAAAAAGGAAATTTTCAGATTAGCAATTTTCCACAACGGATTTATTTTTTACCATTGGAAAAGAGCCATTAGGGGTCTTTAGAGCCTGGCTTTTCTCCTCTATAAATAGGGAACAAAACCGGATGGTAAGAAGAATTGCATATTGAAACCATATGAAAATCTTGTGAAAAGTGAGCCAATCTTTGTAAATCTTGTGGAAGTGCTATGTAAACAACCTTATGACTTTTTTCTTCAGTAACCTTTGGCAAGGTCGTGTGGAGAGCTTATCAACTCTTAGTTACATCATTGGGTAATCTTGAAGATCCATTCAATTAGTAAAACTTTGTCTCCAAAAAGGGGTGTTCACTATAATCAAATTATCTTACCAAGAGGAAAGCCAACAAGGATGGAGTTCCAAAACTCTACCAAACTCATAGGTTTCACTAGAGTCACTGAAAGTGGATTCTCTATCACTTGTCGGAGCCAACTTCGGATTCTCAAACGTCCATTAGAGTCACTAGATGAAGCGTATTCACCAAAATCACTGGGTGTGTACTTACAAGGTGAGTGAATTATTGCTAAACTTGTAAGTGAATTTCAGGTTATTTAATTTTCCTATAATAGATTATGAGATTTATTAATAAAAATTAAACAAACTTGGGGAGGAGCTTTTGAGAGAAGACATAAGCTCGAAGTGCTAAACCACTATAAATCTTGGTGTTTATGGTTGTGTCTCTTTATGTGTTTAATTATTGTTGTTGCATATATTTATTATGTGGTTGCTTGTATTCTTTGTCTATCATTTGTCTAATTGCTCTAATGGTGCATTAACTCTTAAAATCCTTTAAGGAATCTATTAGCCCTACTCCCACCCTGCTATAGTTTACTATGCTGTATGACGGAGCCCCATGGTCCATGATAGTATTCATAGGGAGGATTGTGGTTGTGCCCTATGTAAATTATACTTTATCTATTGTGCAACTCTTGTAGTTATTCTAATTGATTCACTTGAAGCAATATTCCACTGCATAATTGAGTTAAATTTATAAATAGTTCAAAGTATAAAGAAGTTGGGTTAAATAGTTAAATAAGCTTAAAGAAATTAGCCGGATCCTATTCACCCCCTTTAGGATCATTGGATATCCGATTGTTGTAATTTTAGACAAATCTGAAAAACACATCTTTGTGGGGTACAATGAAAGTTTAAAAGCATACAAATTGTATAATCCCATTACTAAGATAATAATCATAAGTAGGTATGTAAAATTCAATGAAGAAGAATTTGGGGATCGTGATGTATATTAAAAAAGACAAAAATTAATTTGTATAGATATGAAAGAAAACAATGGTGTTCAAAATGGTCAAATTAAAGAAAATGAAGAGGATAATATTTCATTCTCCCATTTTATTCTTCATCTTCATCTTCATCAATACTAAGGAATTTCGGTTCCCCTCCTAAGAATACAAGAAGTATAAGAAAAATCTACAAAACTTCAAGAGGGGTCTTGGATGAAGATTTAATCAACTTTGCTTTGTTTGCCAATGAAAAATCCAATTAGCTTTGAAAAGGCATCTCAATAACTGAAGTGAAATCAAACAATGGATCAAAAAATTAAGTCAATTGAAAGAAACAAGACTTGGAGCTTTCAAATGGGAAAGAAAAAATTAGAGCAAAATGGGTGTATAAGACAAAACTAAATTCAAAAGGAAAGATTGACAAGTGCAAAGCTCGTCTAGTGGTGAAAGGTTACACGCAAAATAATGGCATCGACTACTAAAAGGTATTTGCTCCCATACCTCGTCTTGAAACTATCCGGATGATTCTAGCTTTGATGGAGCTCAAAGAAGTTGGAAGGTTTATCAAATAGATGTCAAATTGGCATTCTTGAATGGGCATCTTGAAAAAGAATTTTATATTGATCAAGCTCTCAATTATGTAAAGAAATGTGAAGAGCATACGGTGTGTTGTTTGAAGAAAACACTATACGACTTGAAGCAAGTAGCATGGGCTTGGTATAGTCGCATTAATGATATTTCTTGAAGAATGGCTTCAAAAGGTCTACATTTGAGTATACTCTTACATGAAAGAAAGTGCTCAAGCTGAGTTTTTGGTTGTTTGCTTATATGTTGATGATTTAATGTTTACTAGGAATAACTTGAATTTATGTAAAGAATTCAAGAAAGCTATGATACATGAATTTGAAATAACTGACATGGGTCTTCTTTATTTCTTTCCTACAATTGAAGTCAAGCAAAATGGAGATTACACTTGTATGCCTACCTAAATTCTATGCATTGGTCATTCAAGCTTGGTAGAGCTCCAAATTTTACTTTGTCATAAGCTTGACTTCATCGAGATTCTCAAGTTCTCAAGCAGTATCTTTGTACTTTCCTCATCAGCGAGGTTCTCTTGAATTGTGACTTAAAGTGAAAGGAACTTACACTTCTATGGGTAGGACTACTTCTATGCCAAACACGAGCAAGTAGGGAGTCTCTTGAGTAGGGGTTTTGTATGGTGTCCTATAAGCCCATAGTGCTTCTAAAAGCTTGTCATGCCAATCTTTTTGTGCTTGGAGGCTATCTTCTTCAAGATCTTGTAAATGGTCTTATTGAATGCTTCCTCTAGTCCATTTTCTTGAGGGTAGTACCTCGAAGAATGATCAAACTTGATTCTATAATTAGACATGAGTTTATAGACCAGTGAGCTTGTGAAGGGTTGATCATTGTAAGTAATGATCCTATCTAGGACCTTGAACCGGTAGATAATATGGATTTTGATGAATCGAATGATATTGTTGTGCTTGGTTTCTTTCATGGAGATAGCTTTAGCCTATTTAGAGAAGTAATTAGTGGAGACCAAGATATACACGTCCATCTGCTAAGGGAATGTTGATTGGACCTATGATGCGATTTCCTAAGCTATAAATGGCCAAGAGCACGATGTGGCATGTAGTGGCTCAGCAGGTAGATGATTGTAATCCTATGCAACTGACACACACAACACATTTTTGAATATTGTATGCGGTCGCCTATCATTGTTGCTAATATTATCTAAGCTATTTTAATTGCATATAGAGTTTTGGTCTAGTTTGATGAGCTGCAAACACATCTGCATGGACTTTTACCATCACCTATTTAGCTTCATCATTGGCTAGGCATCACAACGAAAATACAGTCTAGCGAATGCCAGTACAACTGGTCTTCATGTAGAGTGAATTTTGATGAACGTCTCCTTATTTTTTCTCTTTTGATTGGATAACTGGGTTCCCTTTTGTCAAACAAATAACTAATGAAAGGAATTCACCAATCTTTAGTGTTCCAATCATGATGGTTTTAGGGGTGGCTTTGTTTCCGATGACCAAGCATTTTACCATCTATCCTGCATTCATATAGATGATGCTAAAACCAACAATGGTTGGGTTTGGTGGGGAAAAGTAGATGAGTAGAGATTTATAAATGGGTTTTGAGAGATGGGACGACTGAAGTCTTTTTACAAAAAAAGAAAAAAAGAAAAAGAATAGGATGGTATAAGTTCGGATTGAGATTTACAAAAATAGATTAGCCGCTATTGACATTCTCAACAAAGAACTCAATTAACTTCATCTCTTTTTTGCTTGAGAACATGGTTGTCAGAGTTGCTATATGCTCCATAACTTAGCATATACAAAACCCTAACCTTAAACCTTGGAAGGGGGGACCTTCTGACGCAGCAGAATAGAAAAGAAGAAGAATTCTTTTGAAAATATTATTAATTCCAGGATACTTTCCTTCGAACTACAATGCCACATAAATACTATTTCGTGCTAAAACAAAATTAGGAAATCAAATAACGAAAAATAAAAAAACATGCCTAAAAACAAATTTTTATGCCTAAAATAGATTTTTACTATAAATAGCAAAAACGCCCTTTTCAAGGCCTAAATGATGGAATTTGGCTTATAGATAAAAAGTCCATTGCTATATAGCAATGGATCTTAAAGATCTCACAGTTTCCTTTTAGACTGCCAAATTTAGTGCAATTCTGACACTTTCCACAAATAGCAAAAGTTGTGCCAATTATGCCAAATTCTACTAACTCTTGCCTTTCTTGTGAAGATCTTCTCGGTCAAGATACTCTAATGCCATTAATTCAGAATTTGACAACTCATCATCTGTCGATCCTTCTACATCACCTTCTGCTTGTTTTCCTTATTAAGGTCTCTAGTTACTAAGATTTAGAATGACGAAGACGAAGAGGAAAAGAGGTGAAGAATCAGTAATTTCAGCATTTTAAAAAATATTTTTTTAGGTTTTCATTTATATCTGACAGGTGATGTGCAAAGTAGAGAAAAAATTTATGAATTGGGTGAAGTTGCCACTTCACCAAATCTGAACTCAACTCACCATTAGGCTGTTAGGGGGGAGTATCCTCTGCGCAGCCCCCCTTTGTGCGATTTCGTGAGCGGAGACAGAGGGGAAGTATCATTTCACTTTTGGGGGGTGATGTGACATCTCCAAAAAGTGAAATGATACCCCCCTTGTGTCTTGGCTCATGAAGTCGCACAAGGGGGGGCGGCGCAGAGGATATAAGGCCAACTGTTGGGCCTATTTCACTTGTCTGCATTGATATGCCCGCCTAAGAGGAGCGTATACAATCCATCCTATGCAAAGGGTGGTTTGCTGACACATGATACCCTCAATCACATCACTCCGGTGTGGGCTAGGGATAAAAAAAGGTTTTTCAGTATCAAAGGGCGCTAGCACGTCAAAAAGTTGTAATGGATAATGATATTGCAATGTTACTATGATAAGTACACATAAATCATCCTATTCTAGGTATTTTACCCTTTAGAAGAAAATGATCTATCCAGGATGGTGTCTTGGACACCAGGGGACAACACATGGAAGAAAATTAGTGGAATTTGAAATTTCGTCAAATCTGATAGAACATTTGCTCTTTTTTGTTCTTTTGTTTATTTTTTGGATGAATTTCTCTTATCCATTCTTTTTTACATATGCATCCACCAAATCACCTTTTTTTATATAATTTCTTGTTTATGTTTTTCAATTTTTTTTCTTTTTTTTTTGACCATTTTCGTTATTTGGTTCAATCATGCAAAACAGGGAGATATTGTAGATGATGTTGTTCATAGAATTAGAGCGAGATGGTTGAAGTAGAGAGGTGCTTCTGAAGTGTTGTGTGATAAATGAATAACACTAAAATTAAAGAGAAAATTCTATAAGACAGTTATAAGATCAGCCATACTTTATGGAGTAGAATGTTGAGCAACCAACAAACAACAAGTACATAAAATGAGTGTAGTTGAAATGGGCATGTTGAGATAGATGAGTGTCAAGACTAGAAATGATACAATTAAGAATGAATTCATTGGTGAGAGTTTAGGAGTAGCACTAATAAATGATAAAATGAGGGAAAATCGATTGGGATGGTTTAAACATGTAAAACGAAGACTAATGA
This sequence comes from Platanus orientalis, assembly GCA_025762735.1. Taxonomy (NCBI): domain Eukaryota; kingdom Viridiplantae; phylum Streptophyta; class Magnoliopsida; order Proteales; family Platanaceae; genus Platanus; species Platanus orientalis. The sequence goes on along the minus strand of JAOXJP010257402.1, from coordinate 11,381 downwards.
CGACACCAATGAGGCGAAGTGAGACAATAGAAGCTGAAGGTGCTAGGATTAAAAGAAAACCAAAATTGACCTAGATGGAGATAGTAAAAAGAGACATAACAACTTATAATTTAATGACAAATATGACTTTAAACAAAATAACGAAACAGAATTCGTGTAGCCGATCCCGAACAGTTGGAACAAGACTCTTAACTGGTGTTGTTGTTCTTTTTTTTATTATTTTTGCATAAACGGATATAAAGATTATTCAAAAGCAAGTATTAATAATAATAATAAATTTCGAGGTCAGGATGACGAAGCTGCTCTGACACGTTACGGCAATTTGTTAGTTCCCCGAGCCCATGCTCTTGCACATGTGATAACTTGTGTCCTTTACCCTGTAAATACCTGATCTGAATGGCTCATGATACAAGAAGCACACGCGGATAGAGGGAGACAAACTCAGAAACAGACAGAGGGAGAGAGAGAGAGTTGCAAGCCTGCAAATGGCAACCGGAGAGAGAAACAGAAACGGAAAAGAGAAGAGAGAAGAAAGAAGAAAGCTCCAGGGGTTTCAGTTATCTGATTGTTCGGCCCGAGAAGGGTCGAATTCGAGAGCTTTTCCGGTTTTTGGTGTCGGCCGACGAAGCTGCCATTGCAGGGTTCCTCGAGAGCTCCGACGAAAAGTTGGGTCCGATTAGTGGCGACCATCGATGGGTGATCGTGGTGTCGATTATCGTTCGGAAGATCATAGCGGTTCAGGGAAAACCCATGGAGTGGACGGGATGCTTGGTGGAGTTCGTACTAAATCTGCTCTCGGAGAACGGTGACATCCCGGGTTTAGTCTACAATCTTTTCATAGGTATGTGGTGTATGGTTTTACGACGTCCACTGTACCAACATATCATATTCATTGCATTAGGAGGTCGGACTTATTAGAGACAATCAGTCGGCACTAACATGTAACTACGATAATAATCTTAGTGTTTTAGGAGAGAGGGTTAATTGCTTTATTTTACTAATTACAAAAAATAAAAAAAAATAATAAAAAATAAAAAATGAATAGAAAGAAAAGAAAACCCAGGATAACCCAAATGATAGATTGGATTGGATTGGATTGGATTGGGGGACTTCAGTAAAGTAGATCCCAGACCATGTCATTACGCGCATGTCCAGGGTTTACACATAGTGTTTTTTCGATGGATAGACTCGTTCAATTCAGCCAAATAGTTTTGGTTTGGTGTGTGTGAAACCCTCTCTAGCTAGCCTGGGATGATGAGAGAGAGAATCCCCACCTCATCCTTTTCCTTAGGAATTAGAGTAATTTAGAAGCTGATCTCTCTCGTAATAGGAGGCACATAGTTTACGAAGTGCTCACTCGGACGGATTTGATCATCTAAGGCTGCGTTTGGTAACTCTCCCGATAAGTGATTTCGTTGTTTTCGTTCCCAAGATTCCAAAATAGGTGAAAATGGCGTTTGGTAATTTCGCATTCTCTTCCCGGATTCAACTTCCAAAATCGGGTTGGAAATGGAATTTTGGGAGTTGAAGAAAGTAGCTCTATGATTCCCACTCTCAATTCTCAATTTTTTTTTTTTTTTTTTACTCATTATATTACATCTTTATGATCATCTTTAAACATTTTCATCATTTTCATTATTTTCATCAAGTTTTCAAAAAAAATTTCAATTTCTCTCCTCTACAGAACCAAACATGTTTCTCATTCTGAAACTCACTCCAAAGAATGCATTCTTGGTGGAATCAAGAATCAAGAATTAGAAGATAAAATTTGGGAGAATTACCAAACTCAGCTTAAATCACTGGGTGCGTGTGTAAATGCTGATGGCGGTGCAGGAAAGGTGGTGATGCCGCAGAGGGACTCAGAGACTTTCATAAGCGCAATCGGGCATCTAGACGGGCGAGTAGACCTATTCTATGAGGGTGGGGATTCCTTGAAAAGAATAGCCGAAGTTGGCCATGTGGAGAGTAATGGTAGCACCCCACTTCAGTTTCAAACGGGGATCCGAGCTCTAATGGACCTTTGCATCATGGCTTCCAAGTTAGCCTACGAAAATGCCAGTGTTGTCAGAAATATCGTCCTTAATCACTGGAAGGCAATCTCTCTCCCTCCCTCTCTCAAACACTGTCATCATCATAATTTTTTTTTGCTTGACTACTAATTGGATTTTGTTATTTGAATTTTGACAAACCAGATGCATCTCGTAGACTTCTACAACTGTTGGAATGGTAAGTAATGCCATATTCCTTCTTTTTCTTCTTATTCATCATATTGAACTTACTCTTCTTTAATCTTATATTGATGACGGCCACATTGATATATTTATCACCTTTATTTCTCCAATTTTATTTGCCTTATTTTCAGTTTTCCCCTAGTTATAGAGCGGTAAAGGGTGGCAGCACAAGTCCTGAACCAGCTTAGCGACCCGTCCAACACATCCTGCTTTTCCCAAGTTCGGATTGATGTATTTTTAACCCAATCAATACATTGGGTCGTTGTACCCAAAAAAATAAAAAATAGATTGCCTCAGGTTGTAGGGCAGTTCGTCACTAAATCAAGTGAAAAATGGACCTAACCCAGCCCGTGCATGTGCATAGGTGGACTTCCTCACCTGGTTTTAGGGCTGTCAATTGGGATGGTCTGGTTCCAAGCCTGACAAATCCGACCCAAAAAATAATCTGGACCAACCTAATTCCAGGTCATGTTGAGTTTGGGCTTAACTTTTAGATCCAAAGTTTTATCCGGGCTGAGTTTGGGCAGGTTCAAGTTCAGCCTGAGGCCTAACCTGACTTAGTCCGAACTAGTTAGTAAATAATAATTTTATTTATATAGTGACATTAAGTCTTTATTTACTTTTATCCTTTTTGGATGCATATGTTTTTAACAAATTTACTATCATCAAATAATTCAAGTGTCAACTATTAAAAAAAAACTCATATAATATATATTTAGGGGTAATTATGGGCCTAAAATCAACCAAAAAAATTAAGAAAAAGGGTTTTAATTTGGGCAGCCTAAACTCGGCCCAAAGCCCGTTGTTTTAAAAACATGCTAAGTTTGGACCAAATTTTTAGGCTCAAAGTTTATTCGGGCCGAGTTTAGGCTAGGGTAAAACATTTAGGGCTGAGATTGGGCAAACCTCAGTCCAGCTAAGCCCGGCCCGATTGATAGCCCTAATGACATCCCATGGTGTCCTAGATACCAAATCTTGGAACAAGACATTTGTCCTCAAATTTTTGAAATGGATCATGTCGTGCAAGGCGAAGGCTAATAACTAAACCAGTAAAGAGTGATACTAAGTTGAAGAAATTAAAAGGAGAGGAAGGTCAAATTTGTCTTGAGTTGAAGTAGTGGGGGAAAGACACAAATGCTTTTAATCTAATGGTAAATGATGGAATAGGATTCATGTCATCCACCCCAAGTTGTTGGGATAAGGCAACATTGTGTTGGGTTCGCAGATGGTTCATAGCTTGAATAATAACTTGTTATATGCTCAAACTAGGTCATTAGTTGTATCACTAGATCGGGCATAATGATATAGTAGGATTTGTGTAGTTGGCTTAAGGTATTACGAGATTGAGTATAATGATAGAATATGATTTGTGTAGTATTATGAAACATAATTTTCTCATACTAAGAAAGAGAATTTTCTTGATAATTCTCTTATAATAGGAAATATAATTTTCCTAATCTTCTTGTGTAGATATGTTAGAATATTTAATTGATTTGTAATCATATATTATTGTCCACAATCACTCACTTGAATCAGAGAGATTTCATTGTAACACATTATAAATATTCCTCATTGGAATACATTGGAATACAACAAGAAGCAAGTTAAGATTTTTTTTTCCTCAATCTAATTTTATCATGATATCAGAGCAGGTTTTAGGTTGTGAGTTCAAATCTCCCCATGGACGCAATTATTCTCCCAGGCTCTTTGTGCTCGTGTATGCATGTATTATGGACTCGCACCTAGCTTGCCTGTATTCATTGTACAAGAGTGTCCCTCATGGGGGGGGGGAGAGTGTTGAAATGTAATAAGCATATTAGCTTTACCCTCTCCTAAAACCTTAAGGTTGTAGTAGAGACGATTAATTGCTTTATTTAAGATGGTATCAGAGTGATTCACCATTGTCATTGTCTCTCCTATCTCTTACTTTTATTATTCATGGCTCCTTCATCTTCAGATCATTTGAATCTTTATTCTAATTCTTACTTTCTCCACCCATTTGATGGTTCAGGAGATGTGCTTATCTCTCAACCCTTGATTGGTGATAACTGTGCCACTTGGTCTCGGGTCATGCATATGGCGCTTTTAGCAAATAATAAAATCAGCTTCATTGATGGTTTCTTGAAGAAGTTTGTTGCCACTAATTCTTCTTTCTCACATTGGGAACGCTACAATTACATGGTCCTCTTATGGATCCTCATTATGTCATATTAGATATTGCCAACAGTGTCATCTATGTTGACGCAACCTTCAAAGTTTGGATAGATCTTCGTGATCATTTCTCTCATAAGAATGTACCACGTATATTTCAAATTAAATGAGTTATCACCTCATTCAACAGGAAAGTATCTCTCTTGCTGCTTATTTTAATAAGCTTAAAAACATATGGGCTGAATTAGCTTCATATCAATCTCCTCCATTTTGTTCGTGTGATGCCCTCCAATTTTTAATGGGTCTTGATGATTCTTACGCAGTCATTTGCAGCCATATTTTTCTCATGGATCTGTTACCCTCAGTGACTCATGCCTATTCTCTTATATTGCAAGAGGAAACACAACGTGAATTGTAAGTTTCTCCTTCTAAAGTTGAAGCATCTACATTGTTGGCTACAAATAAATCCGGTGGTGATTCATTCAACATCGATACTCATAGAAGGGGTCGGTCTCACCCAAAGTGTGATCATTGTGGTAAACAAGGGCATCACATTTCTACATGCTACAAACCACATGGATACCTGCCTAAGCTGTCAGCTAATTTTGCTACTATGGAGACTATATCGCAGCCTTGCAACAAGGCTAATAATGCATCATCTTCTTTCGATCTAGCAATGGCCAATGTAGCAACCCCCACCATCACTCTGGAATAGTACCATCATCATTTGTCTTTGTTAGGCAAAGGAAGTACTCAGCCTTTAACCAACTTGGTATGTTATATCATGTGTTGCTCTTCTAATTTTCCTATATCGTCTAATTGGATCATAGACATTGGAGCAACACATCACATGTCCTTTTTTACTTCTTATTTTTCCTCATCTATTCCAATAAATAATGTTTCACATGTTCAGCTTCCAAATGGTAATTCAGTTCTTATTTCTCATATAGGTTATGTTTCTCTTTCTCATTCCCTTCAATTAGACAATATTCTTTGTGTCCATTTTTTTCATTATAATTTACTTTTTATTAGTTAAATAAAAAAATTTCTTAATTATTCTGTCACTTTTTCTCCTAATTGTTGTATTTTTCAGGATTTGTCAACGAAGAGGATGATTGGTGTGGGTACAGAGCAAGACGGGCTTTATCTCCTTCAAATCCCCCAAGTTCACGTTGCTACTCATTTGCCAACCTTTGACTTATAGCATTGGGGTCTTGGACATTCGTTTGCTTCACGGCTTCAAATTCTATCATAGTTAGAGTCTTTTATTTTTAATAAATGTTATTGTCATATTTGTCCATTTGCTAAACAATCTAGGTTACTATTTTCTTCTAGCTTTATCTCTACTTCTTGTCATTTTGAACTTATTCATTGTGATATTTGTGGAAGTTATAAAAAACCATCTTTATCTGGGCTTATTATTTCTTGACTATAGTTGACATTTTTTCCAGTTGCACATGGGTATATTTGATGCGTTTTAAATTTGAATCCAAATATTATTTAAAAAATATATTTTTTGCAATGGTGAATACTCAATACAATGCATATGTTTGCATGATCTGCACTGATAATGGTTTGTAATTCATTGATAAAGAACTTCAAAATTTAGTTGTGGACAATGGAATTGTGCACTAACACACTTGCATTGGTACCCCCAACAAAATGGGGTTGTTGAACATAAACATCGTCATCTACTTAGAAGTAGCTCCAATCCTACGTTTCCAAACTAATATTCCTCTCTCTTTTTGGGGTCATTGTGTCCTTGTTGCCACTTACCTTATTAATAAATTCCAACTCCACTTCTCTCTAACAAAAGTTCTCATGAAGTCCTTCTTGGTAGGAAACTCACCTATAAGCACTTACGAGTTTTTGGTTGTCTTTGTTTCATTCATAATACCAATCATATTTCTCATAAATTGTCCAACATGCTCGGGCTGGTATTTTTGTTGGATACCCATTCAGATAGAAGGGTTATCTAATATATGATATTGAAAATAAATTTGTTTATACTAGTTGTGATGTGATTTTTCATGAATCTATTTTTCCTTTTATAGATATTTCATCTCCACATTCCACTAATGCTCATGTTCTTCTTTAACCCATTATTGACCAGGCTATAGCCAAGCATTTGTAGCTCCACCTTCTTCATCCGACTTTCTACTATTTCCTAATCACATTTCTTTTGTTTCTTGCAGATTCACTTGCACACATAATCCTCCTTATCTTCAAGACTATATCATTACTTCCTTTGTCCATGGTCTTATCCACACTTAGTCTTCTTCTTAAAAAACACGTACTCATTTTCCTTTAACAAATTTTATTTCTTATAATAAGTTATTTCCTTCGTATCACACTTTCCTTGCTGCCATTTATTCTTCTACAAAACCCATGACCTTTTCAGAGGTTGCCAAGCTACCACAGTGGCGTGATACAATATCCGTTGAGATTGATGCACTTGAGAAAAAAAACAGACTTGGACCCTTAACACATTACCTCCCGGAAAGAAACCCATTGGTTGCAAATGAGTTTACAAAATCAAGTATATATGATGACATAATTGAAAGATACAAAGAACATCCTGTTGCCAAAGGTTACACTCAAAAAGAGGTTATGAATTACAAAGAACTTTTTGCACCTGTTGCAAAACTTATCACTGTGTGTTGTATTCTTGGTGTGCCTGCAATCAAAGGTTTGTCTTTACACCAATTTGATGTTCACAATGCTTTTCTACACAATGATCTCCATGAAGAAGTTTACATGCGCATCCCACTATGTTTTTTTTACGGGAATAATTGTGTGTGCCATTTGAATAAATCCTTATTTGGTCTTAAACAAACATCAAGAAATTGATTTGCAAAATTTTCAGGTTTTCTAGAAGAGAAAACTTGGCATGTAAAAGAGAAAACTAGAAAGCAATTTGGTTGTATAGTGTTAGCTTAGTAGAGTACTCAATTTCAAATCGGTCTATAATTGAATTTGGGTGTCTTTAATAAGATCCTTCGATAAAGACCTTGAAACAGTTTTGAGTTCTAGCACAAGCACCTTGTTTTATGCACCTAACTTCTAAGAGACTCATTTCCTTCTTTTTAAAATGGGGCCTATTGCTGATTTTACTTTATGAATCTAGATGAAAATTTATTTCACTAGGATCCCCTTGAAATCAACCTAACACCCATATCCCATCTTGTATTTGCATGAATGCCCTTTTAACACTATTCAATCTTCTTATTCTCACATGTTTTCTGTTCTTTTACTTCTTGTCGGTATCTTTTGTGGATTTGATGTGTTTGGCCGGTGCAATGGAAGTGTGTACTCATGATACCAATAGTAATTTATAAGCTTGATTATATCTAAGAGGCTTGACAGTCTGAACCTTGTTAATATAGAGGACTGTCAAGGTTTTGAAGATGGTAATAACCAACTCCTATGGTACAAACTGAAGATGACTCTATAGGGTTATAGGGTCTAAAGCACTCTTTTGTAACATGATCTTGCATTATGTACGTAAGTCAAGTGCAAATACTCAAGAAACTCCTTAAGATAACCAGTACCTCTTCAAGAGAGATGGACATAGAATCACCTCTCCATGAGAGAAGCATGGGTTCAAGGCTCACTAACAGCATTCCATACAGGTAATTGTGTTGACATGTCCAGGGGCGGAGCCAGGATTTTCACGTAGGGGGGCAAGCCAAAGGATTATGTGTGCCCTCTTAACGGATGCCAATGGTGCGCCACAATCAAAGGTGATACGTCACATCAAAAAAGTGAAAAGTACCCATTTTTTCACTTTTTCAATGTGACGTGTCACCTGCTGGTAGCGGGCACACTATTGGCACCCATTAAGGGGCTCACCTAATATGATCCTGAGGCAAGGATTCTCTGGGATTTTAAATCATCTCCAGTATCAATGAATAGGTACCACTCCATTAGCAACCAGTGCATGACACATGGCCTGACAAAGGGTGTTTGAGCCTATACACATGGGTCAAAGGAGGGTATTATAGTAAATATACTTGTGTATTTATTAATTGAAATAGATGTTCTGTCCAGGATTTGGAATCCAGTACTCTAGGTGATTTTACGTGGAATAAAATGAGCAGTGGCTAGTGGCTAGATGAATTTTTAAATTCCCACCCATTTTATTCCAAATCAAGTCACTTGTCACTTTGGACACCATATTAGGCCAAAAATTTTTAAACTGCCCCCCCTTGCTTCTACATGGCTCCGCCACTGATTATAGTGGCTGTAACTCTTTAAATGGATGAGAATAGCAGTGCCCATCAAGAGGCACAACGTTGAAGACATCTACTCCAAACTGAGCATTGAGTGCTGGTTGTCACTTAAAGAAAAATTAAGTTCTCGTCCTCTCACCCTTTTTGGTTGAGAGTCCGGTTTACAATACTGAACTTAGTGAACCTTTGCATTCCTCCGTACTAAGTGTATAACTCCTCAACTAATAAAGCTTAAAGTGGAAAGTTTTGTTCCTTGCCTCTTAACACAATTGTGAAATCTCATGTATTTGCTCCAACCAATGCTGATTGCGAGGTCTTTGAATAACCAGTGGGATCCCATTACCGTGGCATTGAGACACCCACTGCTATCATCTTGCCACCAGAATAGTAAAGCCATACGGACCTCATGTGACCCACCTTGGTAATCCCATTGCCAAGCCAAAGATGTGTAGTCCGATGGGTCAACGTAGGTAGTGTGTGACCACTCTAGTAGGTGTCTTTGTCACCGAAAAATCATGACCTTATACATGCTTTCACCATAGAATGAGATGGTTTCCAATGGTTCTTATTGGTAGAATCCTAAAACTACACAAAAACATTAGGTACTTTAGCTAACCCACCAACAATTCCATTTACCTAAGTATTCTTATGGTCCTCATGATTTAGACATTCACACTTGCTAAAGCATCCAGTGGTGTTGAAGTGATCACCCTTCGCGAACTACCACCTCTTTTGTTGTAGGTGATTGCCGTTGTAGCATTCACTACACTAGTTGTTATTAGATGGTATTTTGTTATTTTGACCTTGGTTGCTCATGCAACGGAATGACTTGAATCATTCACTGCTCTTGATGCCGTGAGATACACCACGCTTGTTATTTTGTTTGTTTGTTTTTTTTTGTTTTTTTTTGTTTTTTATGAAAATTGCTACCCGGAAGCCTTCTATAGATGAGCCAAGGCGTCTAATGTTTAAAGCATTAATTGTGTGCCACATTGTTATGGTTTTGCATAAAATCTTATCGCAAATCATTCTTGTAATGGTTTCCAATGGTTCTATCTTGTAAGCCATCTCTTAATGTGAACTTCTCTTTTTCTTCAAGTATCCATAATCGGGCAACATTCTTGTAGCTTGATACTTAGAGAGGAATTTTTATTACTTCATAGGATCTTCACGGCTTCCAAGAAGGTAACTATTTAATTCAAGTATAGAATTGTAATACATATTGTTCTTCTTGTGTCTTTTGCCACGAAATCCCTTAGCCATCAACCCTGCTTTCCAGCTAACTATTGATGGGATTATCTTATTGTTACTTACCTCGCACTGGACTTTGTCCATAGTTAAGTAAGTGGACCTAGGAATGGAGGGCAAATGTCAAGTTTGCAGAGAAGCCTTCATAGTTTGAGTTCAGAGACATCATTCAATCTTCAACTCTACCTTCTAGATACCTATTGATGGGATTATCCATTGTTACTTACCTCGCGTTAGACTCTATCCATAGTTAAGTAAGTGGACCTAGGGATGGAAGGCAGGTTTCAAGCTCGTAGAGAAGCCTTCACAGGTTAAGTTCAGAGCCATCTTGTGATCTTCAACCCTACCTTCCAAATACCTATCAATGGGATTATCTCATCGTTACTTACCTCGCGCTGGGCTTTGTCCATAGTTAAGCAAGTGGACCTAAGGATGGAGGGCATGTATCAAGCTTGCAGGGAAGCCTTCATAGTTTGAGTTTAGAGACATCTTGTGTTCTTCAACCCTACCTTCCAAATACCTATCAATGGGATTATCTCATCATTACTTACCTCGCGTCGAACTTTGTCCATAGTTAAGTAAGTGGACCTAGGGATGGGGGGCATGAGTTAAGCTTGCAGAGAAGCCTTCACAGGTTGAGTTCAGAGACATCTTTTGGTCTTCAACCTATCTTCTAGATACCTATCGATGGGATTATCTCATCGCTACTTACCTCGTGTCAGACTTTATCCATAGTTAAGTAAGTGGATCTAGGGATGGAAGGCAGGTATCAAATTTGCAGAGAAGCCTTCATAGGTTAAGATCAAAGACATCTTTCAGTTTTCAACCCTGCCTTCCAGATAACTATCAATAGAATTATCTCATTGTTACTTACCTCACGCCAGACTTTATCCATAGTTAAGTAAGTGGACTTAGGGATGGAGGGCAGGTGTCAAGCTTGTAGAGAAGCCTTCATAGGTTGAGTTCAGAGACATCTTTTGGTCTTCAACCTATCTTCTAGATACCTATCGATGGGATTATCTCATTGTTACTTACCTCGCACCGAACTTTGCCCATAGTTAAGTAAGTATACCTAGGGATGAATGTTAGAAATATGTGTCCTGACAAAGCCATTCACATAAAATATAGGCATGATTAATTAATCATTTATTTGATAGTAATTATTTACTCTATCATCACATGTATTTGTTTTTTAATATGGGTAATTATTTATTCTTATGAGATGAGATATGTGGTCCTCAGGTAACATAATAAGATGTTAAACACATTATAATGTATGGAGAGATATGATAATCCAGTTCTTGTAGACCAAAAAGTTTATAGCTATGAATGATGTTGGATACATCGTTTATAGGGTTGTTGTTGGAAATATGTGTCCTGACAAAGCCATTCACATAAAATATAAGTATGATTAATTAATTAATAATAACTATTTATTCTACCATCACATGAATTTATTTCTTTATATGGGTAATTATTTGATCTCATGAGATGAGATAGGTGGTCCTCAGGTAACATA
>JAOXJP010257391.1:0-21361 GCA_025762735.1 Platanus orientalis | reverse complement strand
ATGACATATTATGTGCAAAATGGTATGTAGTATGCCATATAAAAAAAATAAGACCAAACAATGCTCAATTCATATAATTTTTTGAATTTCCTTCAATTTTTTTTATTTTTTCGAAAAAATAAATAATCATTTTTTTCCAAAAATTATTATTTTTCCATGAATGTGTAGATCTATCACAAATGTATAACGTATAAAAAATCTACAAGGATTAGAAAAAAAATAGAGAGATTACCGAAGTTTTTGTTGAGATTTGGGATTTCGGGTTCGATCCTTCGATCTGACTTAAATCTAGCTTCTCAAACCAAATGAACTCAAGTGGAATCCTACAAGCTAAATCTAACAAGAATTCGCAAAAAAATGGGGTTTTTTGTGTTTTTTGAGCTGTGCGATACAGGTGTTCTTCCACTGCGAGATGAGAGATGCGAGACAAATGAAAGTCTCTCTTCATTTTTAAAACAAAAATAGTCCAAAAAGTCCCACGTATCGCAAGACACGTGTGAGATACACGAGACGTCTCACGAGATGTGGGAATTTTCCTACTATTTCGAATACATGTGCAGTATCGTGCCGTGACCCTGTGATACCAAGACATCTCGCAAGATTTTAAACCATGTTCCTACACCAGCCAGCCTAACTGGCTGGTCTGGATCATGTTTTAAAACACTGTGCAATAGTTGAGCCACCAAAATCCAAAACAATCCCCCAGAAGAAGGCATGATCAATTTTTCTTTTTCTTTTTATTCCTTTTAGATAAATGACAGAATTTTATAAATGTAAGAATAAAACATTCATATAAAAAAAATGTATTATTTATTGATGTTCTCTATCTTGTCTTAGTAGCAAGGTAGATTAACAGGACACAGGGGAACGTTTTATGGCATGCTTCAGACGGTTGGTCAGCTGGAATCGGATCTGCAGACCCATTAATCAAGGGGGTTTGGGAGTTCTCTCACTCAAATCTATGAATAAGGTGATGAGGATATCTTGCCACATAACAAACGTAGAGTGTACTAGCACCAAAAGAGAGTTCCACTAAGCCTCTACACGGACAAGGAGCGAGCCATTCAGAGTCCATCACTTCAATCAAGGGCTGATTCAAAGCAAATTTGAGCTAACTGCTATATTCGAGGCATGTTGGGCCCACTTGCCCATGAGGATGGGACCACATGTAGACATCATCAGCAGAGCATGCTTGGCTACATTTTATTCCAGTTTATAGAGCTTGTTTCCCTGTTTTAGTAGATTAATTTCTTTTTTTTTTCTTCATAGAGGCATATTTGTAATTTTCTGGTTTTTGAGGACTTTTGCGCAAAATCAGAAAATTAGAGGGAGTAGTGTTGGTTGAATAGTGCATGTTGCACGAATAGGGTTTTTTTTTATTTATTATTGGCTTTTTTTTTTTTTTTTTTGTTAGTCTTTGTTTTTAATAAGGAGACCTTATATAATAGGGTTTTGATTTAGTTTATAAATAAAGAGAAAAGGGGTGGTTGAACACACCTATTCAAATAAAAATAAAAATAAAATTCAGTTCTTGAAAAGCTTGAAGCTCTTCCTCTCTCGGTCGGCTACTTCCTTGGAGCATGCTTTGGAGTTTTCCCTTGTTTGCCTAGACAAGGCTTTGGGTTGGTGATTTCCTAAAGGTGAGGTTGGTGATTTCCTCAAGGTACCTATTTATCTCTTCTCTTCTTCTTCTTCTTCTTCTTCTTCTTCTTATCCCTTTTTTTTCTGGTTCTTGCTCTCCCACAGTTACCACAGCCCCCACACAATCTCTTTTTGCATCCAAATAACCTCCCTAAACCATCCCCACATCATCCCTACAAGCCATCACACTTCCTTGTCTTCCCATCTCCCCATCCTTCACTAACCCCTTCGGTCAACCCAAAATTCTGTGCAAAAAACCGGAAAATTCAAAAAACATGAAGAACTTGGTTAAAACCCAACCCCTTGATCCCATACTTTTCCTCCACCATTCGGCCATCCTATTCTACCTCTTTTATCATCTTCTTCCTTAAACCTAACCCCTACCACCCTACAACTTGCTGTAGGTGTAGTGCAGTCTTTTTTTTTTTTGAGAAATAAGGAAATTTTATAAAAAGAGAAAAGAGCTAATACAAGGTGCAGCCGAAGCATGAGTAATGCCTCAACAGAGCAATAACTTAAAAAAATACAAAAAGGTCACAAAAGCCTAGATAGAAAATAAGGGAGTCCCAATCAAAAACCCAAGAACTGAAGGGACCGGGACTAAAAGTCGGGTCCATGGAAATCCACTCATGAATCCTTCCCAGCACTGAATCCACCAATTAAGGATGAAGAGTAGAGATCCCATTAAAAATCCATTGGTTGCACTCCACCCAAATTGTCTAGTACACAACTACTAGAATTAATCTCCAACATAACTTTCCAATCCCATTACCACCACCATAGGCTGATGAATCCAGTAGGAGATAAACTCTCTCATTGATACCGGAGAGACCCACTGGACTTGGAAGTGAGCCAGAAAGAAATCCCAAATAGTTGCGGCAATGTTGCAATGCACTAAAAGGTGCATATCTATTTCACTTGCATTGCCACACATGCAACAACGATTTGGAGGCAACCATGCCAATATGATTATCCAAGGTTGGAATGCATTCCCACCGAAGCTGCCACATAAATAAAGAAATTTTGGATGGGATAAACTTGTTCCATATGAACCCGGCCGGGAATTCCATAGCATTGCTAACATAAATGGACTGAAAAAAGGATTTAATAAAAAATCCCTTCTCTTCATCAGGTAACCAAAGCCTCTCATCCATAGATTCCCTATCCCCCAGGCTGCAATTCTCCAACATGGTCATTAGAGTTTCAATATCATCAATCTCCCAGTCATTAAGATTCCCACAAAGATGCATGTCCCATGAGAAGAAGGCTCTTGTCCTTATCATATGGTCTTTTACAAATCCTCCTTTGCAAGTAGAGAGGGTGAATAGATTAGAGAATAACCTGCATAATGGGGTGCTTGAGCACCACCTATCGATCCAGAACTTCACCATTTCACCACTACGAATCTTGAATTTTGTGAGGCTTTGCATCAAGTCCCAACCCATGTGGATATTCTTCCAAACCCCACAACCCATAGCCTCTGTCGGCTGTCCACTAATTCAACCATTTTGATCTCCATACTTGGAAGCTATAACTTCCCTCTATAAAGAACTTTCTTCACCAAACCTCCAGAGCCACTTAGACAAAAGAGCTCTATTGATAGCTATGATTTGTCTAATATTCAGACCTCCCCTATCCAAAGGCATGCAAATCACTTTCCATTTCACTCAATTAACTTTTCAAGCACCAGGCTCAGCTTGCCAAAGAAACTCCCATTGCCTTTTTTCAATCAAATTAGTGACAGTCTTTGGAGTGGCATAAAGAGAGATAATACGAAGGTAGACTTGAAAGGACACTTCTCAAGAGAACCAACTTGCCTCCTTTGGACAGATACCTCCCTTTCCATGATCGGGTTCCAATTTGATTTTGAGGATGCTTTGACTCCCAAAACGAGACCCAAATAGATGGTAGGAAGAGACTCCACCTCACAACCCATGATTTGGGTCATCACCTCTAAATTGACAGCATCCCCTACTAAAAAGAGCTTGGATTTCCTCAGATTTACTTTTAGCCGAGACACTACTTCAAGGATGAGAAGAATGCATCTTAGACAGCGAAACGCTTCCGGATCATCGTCGAGAAGGAACAAAGAGTCGTCAGCAAATTGGATAAATGAAACCTTAGCGCTACCTTCCTTAGGAGAGAACCCCTCCAACATCCCACAAGCTTCACCTTTGCAAATTGTTAGTATATTAAGTATTATACATATATTGAGGGTATAATTGTCATATACATGAGAGATACTATACCATATAGTATAGATCATATGTATTTTATATAAATAAGAATGGTAGTGTAGTGGGAAACCCTACCCACGATTTCTCTCATATGGTTCTCTTTTTTCTCTCTTTTCTTCTTCTTTTCTTTCTTTTCTCACTTGTACATTCAACTTGGTATCAGAGCTACGAGGAGAAATCATCTACACAGCAGAATACACATTGGAGCTCAAAATTCGAGGCTGATGTCAACAACTATACAGTTGACGCCAGCGTGTCCGTACAGGTGTCAGAACTCACGAAGAACATGGTTAAGATCATGATGATTTATGGTGAATTGTGATAATTTTTGCAAAATTTTTTGATCACTGCAACATTGTTTGTTGAAGGTTTTTCTCCATAATATCAAAAACCCCAAATTTCGGTGTTTTCTTTGATTCAATCGGCTACAAGGAGTTTAGACTTGATTAATCAAACAGGATGGGTTGTTTTTTAATGGGGAACACATAGGAACAAACCCCATCGAAGTTGGTTTCGATTTGAGAGAGATGTATCAGATCTCGTGAAGCTTACCTAACAACGTCCGAAAATTTGTTGTTTTTTTTTTTTTGGTTCGTTTTTTATCTTTTTGGATTCGACCTGGTTGTTTTTGTGTGAGAAATACATAGGGACAAGCCTCATTGATGTTAGTTTTTGATTTGGGAGAGATCTGTCAAGTCTCGTGCAAACAACCCCTTACTGGCCGAAAATTGTGTCGCTCCTTTTTTAGTTAATTTGTCGTGATTCCTTTGTTCTTCAAACAAAAGGCCACACCTTTGTGATTCCCTAGCTCTTTAATAAAGGTTGAATGGCATGTATGGATGATATGTGTGGTCGTGGTCTTGGTCTGCCTCCTCTACATGATGTTATAAAAATTGGTGTGTTTACGTGTTGGTGCTACTAGTACTTTGGCGGTTTTTTTTTTTTGTGTGTGTGCTTGTTGACCGGCAAAGTATTGATTTACTAATTGTAGACATGTTTGAGGTAAGTGATAACTCCAAAACTAGTGATACCTCCAGTGGATCTACGGAGATGGATGGTAGCCTGGTCATGAGTGTCTCTAATTTATCTCACTCAAATTACAATAGTGAAATTTTATGGCAGTAATTACTTGGCTTGGTCAAAGGTTGTCCTTATTTTTATTCAAGGAAAGGACAAGGAAGAGTACTTGACTAGTGAGATCGATGTCCCTACTCCGGGAAATCCCAAATATAGGAAGTGGAAGACAAAAAATGCTCTTATTATGGACTGGCTACTGAACTCAATGAAAGCAGAGATAAATGGGCACTACTTGTTTCTTGACATAGCTCACAAGATTTGGAGTTCGTTATCACAAACCTATTATGAAGTTGGGAATATTGCAAAAGTCTATGATAGGCAGCAAATTTCTAAGTTTAAACAAGGTGATCTTCCTTTATCTATTTATTATTCATCTCTTCGGAAAATGTGGGAAGAGTTAGAGCATTATACTACTTACCATCCTTCATGTGTAAAGGATTTTATTGTATACAAGAAGCATGTTGAAGAGATTCAAACCTTTGAATTTTTAGCTGACCTAAATCAGGAATATGAGCAAGTTCGGGGCAATCTTCTTAGTCATGATCCGTTACCACCATATTACAAGAGGTATACTCACATGTTTATCGTAAGAAAAGAAAAAGGGTGTAATGAATGTCTCTCCAGTGATTGAAAGTCAGCACTTGCATCATCTTCATCTCGGCGTGGTGGACGGGGTGGCAGTGGTTCTTGTGGACGTGGGGGTCATTTTAGCAACAGTCCCTTTCATAATCGGGATAAGCTTATTTGTGAATATTGTGGTCGCACTCGCCATACCAAGGAGAATTGTTCGGATCTTCATGGTCGTCTATCTCATGATACAACCCGTACTTTTTCACGTGGTGGTTTTAGAGGAGGCAAAGGTGGTGGGCGTTCTGGCGGAAGGCTTAGTGCTCATACTGTGGCTTCCACATCCTCAAATATTGTTCCTGCAACATCTGCTAGTTCAAATGATAGTGGGAGATTGTCACAGTCAGAGATTGAAGCTTTTCGTCGTTTTGTTGCTCAACTTGATATTTCTTCTGCAACTCCCACTTCTTCTTTTGCACACACAGGTATACTTGGGTCAGCTCTATCTGCTTCTATTTCATCCTCTCAGGCTTCCTGGATTATCGATTCAGGAGTCTCATCATATGACTGGTATGTCTACTCTTTTTCATACCTATCAAGTTAGTTCTGGTAGGGACAAAGTACGTATTGCCGATGGCTCATATTCTTCAGTGGCTGGTCATGGTGATATTCATGCCACATCAGAGCTATTTTTGTCCTCTGTATTACATTTTCCCAATTTTACTTTGAATCTCTTGTCTATCAGTCATTTGA
The DNA here is from genome assembly GCA_025762735.1 of Platanus orientalis. Taxonomy (NCBI): domain Eukaryota; kingdom Viridiplantae; phylum Streptophyta; class Magnoliopsida; order Proteales; family Platanaceae; genus Platanus; species Platanus orientalis. The sequence goes on along the minus strand of JAOXJP010257391.1, from coordinate 15,086 downwards.
CTCAACATCTGAATTGTTCTGTCACTTTCTTTCTTTCGCATTGTTTGTTTCAGAACTTGGAGATGAAGAAGACGATTGACTTGGGGCATGAGAAAGATGGACTTTATATCTTGGATTCTAGTTCTCCAGTTGCATCTTCAGTAATAAGGGGAACCTGCTCAATTCAGATGAGTTACTGTTATGGCATCGCAGATTGGGACACCCATCTTTTTCATTGTTGTGTCAAATTTTTCCTCATTGTTCCTCTAGTTCAGTTTTTAATTGTGAACCGTGTCAATTGTCTAAACATTGTCGGCCTGTTTACCCAATAAGTAATAGAAGAAGTAATTCTCCTTTTTCTTTTATTCACTCAGATGTTTGGGGACCTTTCCCTATTGTGTCATTGTCTAGATTTAGATATTTTGTTACATTTGTTGATGATTTATCTCGAGCTACATGGGTATATCTGTTAAAACATAAGAGTGAGGTTTATGCTACTTTCAAGTCTTTTCATTCTATGATTATGACACAATTTGATGCAAAAATACATGTACTTAAATCCGACAATGGGGGAGAATATACTTCACGGAACATGACATCTTATCTTGATGAGTCTGGTATTGTTCATTAGACCACATGTCCAGGCACTTCGAAACAAAATGGAGTGACAAAAAGGAATAATAGGACCCTTCTTGAAATTGCCCGTGTTATTATGTTCACCATGCATGTACCAAAAACTTTTTGGTCCGATGTTGTTCAAACTGCAGCATATTTCATGAATAGACTACCAACTCGAGTCTTCTCCTATCATACCCCACTTGAAGTTCTTTCTCCTTCATCATCCTTTTTTTCCTTGTCCCCCAAGACATTTGCTATCATACCTCACTTGAAGTTCTTTCTCCTTCATCATCCTTGTTTTCCTTGTCCTCCAAGACATTTGGTTGTATTTGTTTTGTTAATATTCTTAAATTTGATCGCACAAAACTTGATCCTAAGGCTTTTAAATGTGTATTTTTTGGGTTATCCAACAAATTAGAAAGACTATAAGTGTTATCACCCCTCTTCTAGGAGGAGATTTGTGTCACGGGTGTCACATTTTTTGAATCCATACCTTTTTTCTTGTCTCCCCAGACTACTCTTCAAGGGGAGCACAATAACCGTGACGGTTTGGTCTGTCCAGTTCCACTTCCCATTCTCGTCTCTTCATCTTATTTTGATGAAATCAATAGAAAGGGGTAACCTGAATTGAAAGTGTATGTCAGGAGAAAGAAGACTCGAGATGAAGGACAGACTTCTTAAGATCCAATCTAAGAGCCTCCTTTAGATCCAAGTAATGAGCAAGGTAATATTTCGTTATCTCAGTCTACTGAATTAAATGTCCCTATTGCACTTAGAAAATGAGTTAGATCATGCACTCACCATCCAATGTCAAATTTTGTTTCATATCATTCTTTATCTCCTTCATTTCGTAGTTTTTTTTTTTTTAGATTCTGTGTTTATACCTCGTAGTATGCAAGAAGCATATATTACAATCAAAGTGGCGAGCTGCAATGGAGAAAGAAATGAGAGCATTAGAAAAAAATCAAACATGGAAACTAGCAGATTTACTTCCTGGAAAGACAATTGTTGGATGTAGGTGGGTCTTTGCAGTCAAGTACAAAGTTGATGGTTCTGTTGAATGATATAAGGCCCGGCTAGTTGCTAAGGGATATTCACAAACATTTGGATTGGACCACCAAGAAACTTTGCTCCAGTGGCAAAAATGAACTCAATATGGGTTTTAATCTCCTTAGCAGCTACTATGGGTGACCACTCAGATAGTTTGATGTTAAGAATGCTTTTTTGCATGGTGATTTGGAAGAAGAAGTTTATGTGACACCTCCACCAGGATTTCAGCTCCTCCATAGTAAGGGCAAAGTATGTAAACTGAGAAAAACACTATATGGGCTGAAACAATCACCTCGAGCTTGGTTTGAGCATTTCGGGACAACAATGGTGAAAATTGGTTACAAACAATGTCAGATAGACCATACATTGTTTGTGAAGTATCAAGGAACAAAGGTAACAACTTTGATTGTATATGTGGATGATATAGTTGTGATTGGGAATGAGGTTGGTGAGATCACAAGGTTAAAAGATCAATTAGCTCAGGAATTTGAAATTAAAGATCTGGGTCATCTTAAATACTTTCTTGGGATTGAGGTTGCCAAATCAAACAAGGGAATTTTTTATTCCAAAGGAAGTATGTCATAGATCTGGTGAAAGATGCAGACATGACTGGGTGTAAACCATGTCCAACTCCCATTGAAACATATCATAGGTTAAAAGAGGATGACAATGACAGATTGATTGATGCAGAGTAATATCAACGCTTTGTTGGACGTCTTATTTATTTGCTCCTTACTAGGCCAGATATTACGTATGTTATTGGTGTACTCAGTCAATTTATGCATGCACCTACTCAAGCCCATATGGAAGCTGCTTATAGGGTGTTGAGATATTTAAAAGGTTGTCCTGAAAAAGGAATCTTGTATAAAAAACATGGACATCATAAGGTTATGGCATACACTGATGCTGATTGGGTCGGTTCAATATCAGACAAAAGATCTACCTCTGGATATTGTACATTTGTTGGAGGTAATTTGGTTACTTGGCGAAGCAAAAAGCAGTTGATTGTGGCTAGATCGAGTGCAGAGGCTGAATTTAGGTCTATGGCAAATAGTATATGTGAGTTACTATGGCTGAGAATGCTGCTCTTAGAAATTAGTTTTCAAGTTTCAGAACCTATGAACCTTTATTGTGACAATAAAGCCGCGATCAGTATTGCTCATGATCCTGTTTAACATGATAGGACCAAGCATGTGGAAATGGATTGACACTTCATTAAGGATCATTTGAAGGCTGACCACATTTGTATGCCGTTTGTTCAGACTAAGGATCAAGTGGCTTACATCTTTACAAAGAGATTAATTGGTGCACAGTTCTCTATGTTTGTTGACAAGCTAGGAATGATAGATATCTATTCTCCAGCTTGAGGGGGAGTGTTAGTATATTAAGTACTATACATACATACATTGAGGGTATAATGGTCGTACACATGAGAGATACTATACCATATAATATAATTGATGTATTTCATATAAATAAGAATGGTTGTGTAGAGTAACCCTACACACACAATTTCCCTTATACGGTTGTCTTCTTCTTCTTCTTCTCTACATCATCTAATAAATTCAACTCATAGCTCGTTAAATACTTCTCCAAATCGATCCAATTGAAATATAACTCCTTTCTTTAACCAAAATGATCATTACTTTTGAATCAATCCTCAGACAAACAACCCAATCTGATATGGTTGAGCAATTTCATCAGATTTGGGCATTTTGAGTCTTATTCACAAAAAAAGTTGAAATTTCACAATTTAGGCATCAAAAAATTTGGAAAAAATACCACAATTACCAGCAGGCTGAGATCTATCAAAGCCTAACTTTCCTGCTGAGGAGGCTGTATGGCCCTGCTGACAACAGTGTATGGCCATGCTGATGTCAACATTGTTCAGTGCCGCAGAAGCTTCTGATCACTCCCCTCCTGCTCCGATACCAAGTTGGAGCTTTAGATCCTTTAGAAATTGAGAGAAAAGGAAGAGAGAGAGATACGAATGGGAGAATTGTATGAGTACTTCTCTCATACGAGGAGTGTTATTATTTATATCATATATTTACTACCCCAAATACAATGGTATACTGTCCCTCTAATGTACATATACTCCAACATTTTCTAGTGTTGGTCTTTGTTTCTAACTGTTTCAGCCTATATGTATCTATATAATTTTCAGTTAATTGAAAATATTAAGGAACAACAAGAAACACTAAGTGAAAATTGAAGTGTAATATAAGAGATATGTAGAAATAGGATGTTATTCACTGTAGTAATTATATTGGATCTATTTAATTTAGATTTATTAATTGTATTAATTTTCTCTATTGATGTCATATAATTATTTTTGATCCATGTATTTGGCATTTAGACCAATGTAGGATCTCTAGCTTTATGGCACATAGTATTGCACTTTAGTAATCAAAATTTGTTAGTTTAACAACTAATTGTTTTAAAACAAATACAAACAGAGATGTTTAGGAAATACTGTAAATTCACATATTTGGCTTCAAGAAATACTATAGCTGACCTTGTGTATTTATTTATGTTCATTACATGCCACATCCATAAAATTAGCTCTGTTGAGATGCATGAGTGGCAAGACCAGAAAACATAGGACAAGAAATAAATGCATTTGGTGGTGGGGGGGGGGGGGGAGATAGGGATAAGACTGATAGGCGATGTGAGAGAGTTGATTGAGATGGTTTGTTTATGTGCAACGATGACGACTGCACCAGTAAGAAGTGATGAATGCAACTTGAGGGCTATTAAAGGACAAGGAGGAGTCTAAAAGGGATGTGGGATGAGATAATGAGGAAAGACCTGATGGTTTATGATTTGGTACTTAGTAGAAGATATGACCCTTGATAAGAGTGGAATGATGACAGGGTTTGTGTGGCTGACCCCATGCAGTTGGTCTAAGGCTTTATTAAGTCCATGAATATGATGTCTAAGACTGATATGTGTGGCATTGTGTATATCTTCTTTTTGACTTTATCCCCAAATGTTTGTTTGTGTACTATAATGACTTTGAGTACATTCTCATGCCTTAGCATTTTCTACAATTTCAATGAGCATTTCCCAATGTTTCTAGAAGTTCAAGTTATGTTTCTATTCTTTTCAATATTTACATGGCACACTGTATATTTTTGGTCAGCAATCGAAGAACTTTGTTGATGTGTATAATGTAATTTAAATTGTGTGGAAAGCATTTACCATAGCTCAAAATATTCAAACTATGCAGCTATACAACTAAAATATTTGGCATAAAAATTTGAGGAACCAAATCATGGTCCAAAATTTCTTCTTTTTCTTTTGAATAAAGTCCATCCTTTTATCATTCAAAACAAGAGGGGGTGGGGGGTCCAAACCAACACACTGTGCAATTTTTGGGAAGTGAAAAGTGCGTAGTAGGAAAGTACTTCTATGGAACACTTTGGCGCTTCTAAGGGGGAGATGGCATTTTGTCAAAATTTTTTAGGAACTGCTTCTAGAACAGTTGAGATGGCTTGGTGGCAACAACTAAAGGAACTCTTCCACCACTAGAATAGTGTTTGATAGACCAAAGTGCCTTAAGTTATGGGATGATAAATCATTTCCCATAAACTGATACACATGGTTGATGTTAGATTAATAGTTGGTTGGTCCCAACATTTTGAAATGTATTGGTTGCCATAAGATTGCAACGTTGAAAAACTTAAGGCATTAAAGGGCCCAAATTTTGCATTGCATGGATCTTCTACATCAAGAAATGCAGACCACACATATAATTTGTAGGTCTCACATGTCAATGCCCAAAAAAATCCTAATATACTGGTTTGCTGATGTAGGATTGGCTAGATTCAACACTAGAAAATTAGGGCTTTAAGCCCCTAATCAAATAACATTCAATTAGGGTATAATAGGCTAAGGAAAAGAGGGATTTTGGTCTCTAGAAATAAATGAACTAGCTTCAGATTGGAAGTGGAAGGAATGGTTGTAGGTTTAGGTTTACAAGTATGAGATTGAGGATTGATTAAAGGGTTGGCTGGTGTGGAGGTGATTTCTCTGCATATCTGATGTGTTTTTTAGGTCACTGATTTCTGGTTTAAAGAAAAAACCTGCAAGTCATGAATCGTAAAAGGGTTTGGTGGATTAGGGCTGAAACTAGGTGATAAGGACATGGGAGGCAAGGTGGGACCCACACAAGAGGACTATCTTGGTACTTATGGGACATGTCAAAGGGAGAAGGCTATATGCTGTTTGGACCCTTTATTAATGGGTTTTATTGCTTTATTTCGTATGTTATTAAGTATTAGAGGTAGGGATGTAAAAGGTATTATAGATTTTTATATGGGGTATAAGTGAGTTTTTGTAATAAAGCCCAAATTAGGGCCTGGTAGACCACTCCAAAGAGGGGGACCGATTTTGGCTTTCTTTTATTTCTTTTTGTTTCTAATTTTGATGTACAACAAGGGGGGAAACCCTATTGTCACGGGCTTTAAAAAGAGCCCCTCCCCCCCTTCTCTATTCGATTAATGAATAAACTTATGAAATTTGATGGGCTCTCTCTCAACGAGTGGGTGTCTCTCTCCTTCTTCTCTAAGCTCTTGATGCCAAGCTTAGAAGCCCTTGATGGTGATGTCCAAGGTAATTTGAGTTGGTGATTTCTCACTAGTATCTCTTTATCTTACTTTATTTTCTTCTTCTCCTTCTTCTTTTATCTTTTTCTGGTTTCTTCCATTAAAGTTTGCTGCCATACACACAGAAAACCCTATTCGCATATCCCTTCCTCTGAGTTTTCTTTCATCTAAGCCTTTAATCACTTCCATACCAATCGGCTGGACCAAAACACCTTTCTCCCTGATTATTTTTATACAAAACCCTTATGCATAAAATCCCATGGTCTGCGGTTAACTATAAACCTGATATTCTTGGGTTTCTTTATAGAAAACCCAACCATATACCCCTAAACACCTGCAGCCACATCTTCCTTTGCTTCCTTTAAGGTTTTCCATTACAAACCAGTAGTTCTATACAACCCTATACCCTGTGACCTCTCATGACACCCTTTTCCTATTATTATTATTATTTTTTTAATTTTTATAATTCAAACCCCAAACCCAGCCCTCCTAATACCTGCTGCAGCAACCACTTATGTTGCTCCTTTAATAATACTTCCCTAATTGGAAGCCGTAGCTTAGATTGGACCTAAGTTCAGCAGTTTGAGGACTTCATAGGTCAATTGTGGGTGTTCTTTAGGGATATTCTTGGTGTGAAATTAGTTGAAGAGATATTTCTGCATACAAGTTGTTTGAAAAAAAAGCATAAGCGTTGCTGAATTGGGATTTTGTGAGTTACTTGTTGCTGGTTGACTTGTGTGCTGCATCACTAGGCTGAGTGGGAAGTTTGGGAAGCAATATGTTCGATTGAATAGTGAATTTGAGCTGTTTCTATTGAAGTATATTAATTTTTCTGTCTCTCAACACCTTAAGGTTTTGGGAGTGTTGTTTAGTTCACTGTTAACATGGTATCAAAGCCAAGCCAGGTCATGAGTTCAAAATTCAAATCCTGTGGAAGTATTCTCTTGAGCGTAGTACTGCACATGTATGTGCGTTTTGGACTTACACCTGGTTCCCTGAGTGTTGCTAGGAGAAAACAATGTTCTACCTGAGGGGGGGGGGGTGAAGTATATTAATTTCTTTATTTCCTAACACCTTAAGGTTTCGGGAGAGTTGGTTAGTTCACTGTTAATAGATGCAGTGGACTATAAGAGAAAACACAGTTATAGAAGTAGAATAAGGAAAAAGATGGTGAAAAAAATCAAGAAGGGAAGATGTTTCACTTAATGTGAATAATAACTCATGAATTATAGGAATGTAAGATGAATCCGATTGAAGAAGAGTAAGAAGTGAAAAGAATATCCTAGACAATTTAGTCCTATGATGTGGGAGCATCTAGGAACATCAAGAAGAGGCTGGATGATCATGGATGATCAAGTGGGGTCCACTTGGTGTTATGTTTTTAGGTTTATTAGGTTTAATTTATTTTGAGTTGTAATCCTCTAACTTGTTTTTAGCCCAAATTTTACAAGGTCAAAACTTGCCCTTTTGGCTAGGTGATGCAGCACAAGGCTATAGAACTCCTCTTAGACAATTAATCAAACACTTAGAAGGCACAAAAATACCCAACAAAAAATCACTTGAAGCAATCCCGCATAATTCTTCAAATTTTAAGTCAAGAACTACTACTAACCAAGCTCACAGGTTATAGACACAATCCCATGAATCATTTAGCAATAAAGTAGCCTGCCCTCTTTTTTTTTTAAAAAAAAGGAAGAACCCCCCCAAAAAAGAGAGCTGCCATACAGGTTCTTACCATGGGTTTTGAATTTTTGGTCAAACAAAATTATATGGATAGATAATATAAGCATGCCGCATGGTATAACCGATCAGTCTCCACATAAAATCACCAAAACAAATTCTAAAACAGGTTTGGTGTACAATCTGGGTAGGTTTCTTGGGTTTTAGTATACGTTTTATTGGGGTTTAGATAGACTTTATGGAATGTATGGTTGGGTTTCAGATTTTGGTGGTTCAAAACATCTAGGATGAAGATCCTAGATCAGCTGCAGGTTAGGGGTAATGGGTCTTTATGAGGAAACTATAAAATCAAGAAGAAAAGAAGGCTGGAAAAACTGGGACAGCAGGGTGGTTTGTGGTGTAGATGGATTTTTATTAAGGTATGATGAACTTTGGACTGTTCGATTGATGTAAAAGGGAGATGGGGATGGTCTTAGTTGAACGGAATGCAAGGGAGAAGAAGATAAGTTGTACGGTTGGTATAGGGAACATAGGGAATGGAGAAGATGATGAAGAGAGGCTTTAAGGATTGTGGGCAGCAACTAGCAAGAACAACAACAACAACAACAACAACAACAACAACAACAAATAGCCTTAGGAATCATAGATGATGTAAAATCAGTACAACAGTGACCAAGAAAAAGAAGAAGAAGAAGAAGTAGAAGAAGATGGGAGAAGTACTTTGGAGGACATCACCAACCTCTTTTCTTAGGAATCACCAACCTAAGATCCCTTGTAGGTAAGCAAGAGAGAAGACCTTCAACAGCCTCAGCCGTGAGAGAGACAGCTTGAAAAGCTTCACACAAATTTTTTTTTTTAAACTTCATTCATTGAAAAAAAAAAACATATATGTCTTGGCTGTTTTATAATCCAAATCTCTTTTGAAAACCACCTAGCAATCAACCAACATAACTCTTCTCATAGCCCAAATCATGTGGTAGTGATTTCTCCTAGCAAAACCCTATTTAAAGCTAGTTACAAGTTTGTCCTATCTAAAAAACTATAATTCCCAATGTATCCTAAACTTTAATAAACTCTAAAACCCATTTATAAACTCTATAAAACTCCTATAACTTTAGTAAAACCTCCATAAATCAAAGTCAAACATCTTCCATGCTTGCCTCCATACTCCTCTCTATGCATGAACCCCACCAAAGCCTTGTGTGGGCCCCACCTTGCTTTTATGCCCTCATCACTAGGTTTTGGTGTCTTGGTGTCTTTAGAAAGCTTATTCAGTTACTGATGCAACATGCATATAAGTAGGTGATGTATGTGCTGAAGAGATTAGACATAAAATCACATAAGTAAAATAACGCTATAACCTATATTCCTACTAGTACCAAAAGTAAGCAAATTAGGTTGTTCTTCAATTAGATTAGATGGAAAATAGGGAATTAGGATAAATAAAGTAAAAAAACATAATTAAAACTTAATTAATATGCCTAAACATCCGACTAAATTAGATAAAAGTAGAAAATATGGTTACAACAACAACAAACAACAAACAGCCTTATCCCAACTAAGTAGAAAATTAGATAAAAGTAGAAAATATGGTTGCTGTCTAGAAATTCTAAGTATATAAAAGTGTGTATTAAAGTGCTAAATAAGGAGAATAATATAGAAAAATGATGAATAAGATAAAGGGACTGATGCTAGGCACTTTAAAGAACTAAGGGATAGTTTCCAAGGGTTTGGAAAGCCAATAGGTGCTGTTCAAAGTGAAGTCCAACAATCATGCATATTAGGATTTTTAACAAACAGGTAGTGTGCAGAAAAATTAAAGTAGTTTAAGTAATTAATAGGGAAGCCAAAGTATGGGGATTTGTTAGGGATCAAAAAGACTTATGTTAGGGTTTTGTTAGGACTACAAAATAGGGGTTGTGGGTGTTGGAAAACACCTAGAAAATTAGTCCTAATAGTCCACAGTTTTTGCCAAACAAACAACAAAATCACCACTTTCCTAGGGATTCAAAGAGAGCCAAATTAAATAAATTGAACTTGATTTTGATGTACCTGTAAACCTTGCTGCCTCCTACCATGAATACCTTCAAACTCTAAGTTCAAACCAGTCAAAATCAAGGAGTTTGGAACTATCGCAAGTTTGCGCAGATTTTAAGAAGTGTTGCCTCCTACCTGAGAAACCTTCTTAGGGTTTTCTCAAAACTGCAATTTTCTCCAATTATTCCACTCCATAGGTGTCGCCCGTATAGTGTGCTCCTATTGGATGCTTCGAATCACTCCCAAACAATTTTTATTGCATTCTGTGTTCACTTTGGTGAAGTTGGAAAATTCTGCAACATGTGAAATTTGAAAGAAATTAATGAAAGTAGAGAAGAATAATGATAGAAGCAACCTTTTAACCTAAAGGGAAGGGGCTAACCTCCACCACCATTGTTAAATTTGGTGGAACCAAGTCCCTTTCTAGGGTTTTCTATCTCCTAGCTAAACTTAAGAGAGAAGAGAACAAAATTTTCAAACCTTTATTGCATCAAGAGAAATCCAAGTCGTGGGGTCTCTTAAATAGACTCCCACGGTTAGGTTTTATTACAAATTAGGTCATTTGGACCAAATTACCCCTAAACCCAACTACATATGTCAAATATACCCTCAACACTAAATAAAGACATAAAAAACCCTCATTAGACAAATCTAGATAGAAACACCCTCACACAAATGTACCCCCCACAAGAGACATAAAGTAGTGTGTAGCAAAAAAAAAAAAAAAAAAGACACTACTAATAATAAAAATAAATCCTAAAAAACACTAAAAGTATCCCGAGCATGTGGCAAAGCATGTAGGTCCTCTATTGGAACCAAAGCAGTGGTCCAACTCTCATGCAACATCTCTGGTAGGTTTGGAAAACACCTTTGGACCTGATGCCCTCATCAGTTACCTTTTAAATGAGACTAAAATTGCGCAAATAAAAGGGGTTGTTACAAGTTTGGTCCTAGTTAAGTCAAGTTGTCTTTAGGGTTAGATGTTTTAGCAAATAGAGAATATTTGTTTCCATTTTAGGATGTCGCTGTTTTTTTTTTTATTATAAAAGGGGTCATACACTAATGAATGGAATAGAGTTGATTGAATTAAAAAAATTGGGTTTTGTGCTTACGGTTAAGGCTGGTCCTTCCTCTTCTTGTTCTTTTTTAGTTAAAGCTAGGCCTCCCAATCTTCACCTAGGGTGTAGGGCTGGGCCTCCCTGAAATCCCATATTCTTCGTCTTCTTCATCTTCTTCATATATTTCATTATCATAAGGCAAGCATTGAACGAATTCTGCTATATGTAAATCATCCACACGACTACAAGATTAGTCTCTATTGAAGTTCAAAACTTTTTTTTTCTTGTCTTGTTAATTTCCATACACTTATTGGTTGAGTTTTCTAAATTTTACTATATTGGATTTTCTGAGACTAGACTTGAGCTTTGCTTGTTTTGTATACTTTTAATTAATATGTTTATGCTCAAATTTGGGGGGTTAAATCTTGATTCATAATCCTATAATCATACAAAGTTTCACCTTAATCTGATAAGTCTAACCCTATTTTCTGTGGTGCCATAGTTCTATCTAGAAATTGGAACTTTTAGATTTTATTCATAAAAAAAAAAGAAAGCAAAAGAACTTCTAGATTTTATCTTTCTTTAATCTGTTTAATTCATATTTTGAGCGTTACTTCTAGCCTATTTGAATCCATATTTTGTGGGTTACTTACAACCTATTTGGACCTTGTTTAGAATCCTCACGGACCCATAACCCACAAGATTTTTAGGCCGTAGACCATCTTGCATCAACCTAGGATTTCAAATTTCAAGACAATGACAACTTAGGTAGGAGGCAATCACAAATTCAAGAGGTTGGCAATTTTTTCTTTAAATTTTCATTATTCAAATAGAGGAATACAAGGTTATGTAGCTTGCTAATGACCCTCCTTAATTCTATTCCCAAATGATCACTATGAGCATGTTTTTTTTTTGGTAAAACTATGAGCAAGTTATAAAAGTCAATCCTGTAACATAAATGGAGTAATTAATCATAAGTAAAACTAAAACAAAATTAACCTAACTAAACTATGACCCATACTTAAAAAGAACTAGGTTCATGTCTAGAATAGAACCAAATGCCAAGGCTACACAAAATTATTAAAATACCCTTAATACCCAAAAACATTAAGACTGGAATAAACAAATTCCCTTAACTATGATATTGAAATTAAAGCATCAAATCAACTAATATAAGACTCCGAAACACAACTACGTGAGTCCCATGGTCACTTTATGTCCCACTTGGGACTCACACCTTTGTAATGGTGCCAAATAAAAAAATGGGGCTGCTTTAGATTTCCTTTGATAAGTCTTAAGGATTCCCATCATCTCTCCCCAATTTGGAAGAACTTGACCCCATCAAGTACACAAATAGATAATGTTTGTACATGTCATAGTTGAGATGATGGGACTCATCATTAGTAATTTAAGTATATCTAGAATAAGGATGGTTCTTCCACTTGATAAGTTACTTCTGATGTCAAGCAATGTGTGTAGAGACAATTTGATCATCAAGAAAATCCTCAAATCGCTTGCTTCAAAGGAGATACTGTAGGTAAGTGAACAAATGGATCATTATATGAGAATTATTATGATGACCATGATATAAGGTGAGGTCGGTCACATTTAATACGTTGTTGATGCCCATATCGTCTAGAAAGTTTAGAGGATAGGCATTAGAACTGATCTTAATTTCTTGAGTGGACCGATGCTCCTTGAGTGCAACTTCTTGTAAGCACATTTAAAAAGCGTTTGTCATATGAATCATGACTGTATCACTTTGATTGAATTGAACATAGTATTGCCTCAATTCAGCTTATGATTTATAACACTCATTGCTAGTAGTGATCTTACGTCACACATCATCAGGTATCTCCTTGACATGACTATCAAACCTAATAAACATCACACTAAAAACTATGCACTTCTTAAAGTTAATGTAGGGTCTCTCTTGACGTTTTCACTACTTGCTGAAAATGAAAGAGGTGATCCTCTTTAGTGCTGCTGTATTTTAGTCTGTTATTGAATAAATAACAAGGGAGTGGCCGATAAAAGGTTGAAATATCTGTGTCATAATTCTCATGAAGGTCCTTGACTCATTAGAAAGATTAAAGGACATAACAGGCCATTCAAATTCTCTTATCATTGTCTTAAAAGTAGTGTTCCACATGTCTCCATGGTGTCGACCACTCTTGAGATCTATCTTTGAAAAGATAATGGAGCCCACTTTCGTGTCAAGCATATTATCAAGTCTAGGAATAGGAAACTTATACTTGATAATAATCATGTTAATTGCTTGACTATCAACACATCTGCGCCAAGAGTCATCTTTTATCGGTGTGAGCAACGTAGGAACATCATATGGACTAAGGCTTTCACATGTAAACCTTTGGACGACAACTTATCCACATGCTTTTTCAACTCTGCGTGCTTGGTTGGGTTCATGCAATATGTGCACAAGTTAGGAAGTTGTGATTATGGTACCAAGTTAATACATGATGAATATCATGTATGAGCAGCAATTTATTAGCAAGATCCTTTGATGCAACATCGGAAAAATCGATCAACAGCTTTTACTCACTTCCTATTGAACTTCAAATATAGTTTCTATGGCAGCTCTATCAACTTCTTTAGTCACAGCAGTATATATAACATTGCTCTCTTTGCTTTCATCTACAAACTCCTTGGTAAAGAGATGCAGATTCTTTTTCCTTGATTCATCAGTTTCTTTAGGCTTATTTTGGCAATAAATTGTAATCTGTTCTAAGGTCATAGGCTTGAAATGAACGTGCTGGTTAAATGTAAAATAGTATGTATGGAGTTTTCCACAATGATTTACATATGGTCATACAACCAAGGTTGGCAAAGCGAGATACAGGTCACATTCATTGGAATTGCGTCACATTATATAGAATCAAAATAAGAACCAATTGAAATAGAAACCAAGCAATGCTTTTTTGCCACTATGGAAGTGTTGTCTATTTATGCCACTTTGTAAGGATGAGGTTCCGTAGGCAACTTCGATTGATTAAGAGTAGATTCAAAAATCACATTCATGAAGCATGCTCCATTAAACCAAGGTCTGGAAAATCTTAGTTCCGTGTTTGGGTGCAGCAACAATACTCCTCACTAAATTAATAAAAGAGGTGTCAAGCTTCTCATCTTGCAAATCAGCAGCATCAAAAGAACCCAAATCATTATGACTCCCAGATTCATTGTAATCAATATCATGCTTTATTTATTTGGTGTCTCCTGAAATTTGGCCTTTAACACATCAATCTTTTATATATATATATATATATATATATTTATTATCATGAAGAAGATATCATTTCACTGTCGCTTTGTCAATTTCCCGCTAAAATACCTTTCATTTCTAATAGCCACGGAGCTGATTTGGCTATGATTTTAAATTGCATGTAGGATCGACACTTGAAAATTAGGGCTTTAAGTTTTTAATCAACAACAGTCAATTAGGGTTTAATAGATGACAGAAAAGAGGGATTTGGGTGTCTAGAAATAAAGGTATTAGGTAGATTGAGAGGTGAAGGCATAGTTTTAGGTTCAGGTCTATAGGTATCCAGAATTGCTGAAATTGAGGACTGATTAGGGTTAAATGGATATTAACTAGGGGCTTGAGAAGAATTTGATGTTGAAATTGAAAGGTTTTGTGGGAAGGTTAATGTGGATGATTGAATGATTATTATGGGCTACTGTAACAGAAGAATATCATAGAAAACACAAAAGTACAAAAGTAGAAGAAGAGGCTGAAGATAGAAAAGATCAAAAGGAGAAGTAGAAGTACTTACTATGAACAGTAACTCAGGATGAAGAAGCTCGAAAAGAAGAAGAGAGAATTAGAAAAACCTAGGAAATTATGCCTACGTCACATCTTGGATAGGAGGCATTTACACAACCAAGAGCTTTTGGCAATCAATAAATTTTTACCCAAAAATAAAGGATGATGCGGATAACATTATGTGACTTATGTTGTACCTCCACATAAGAGAGCGCGATTTAAATTTACATGTTATGTGGGGTCAATTCAAATTTTATAAGGGGTGGGTAATTT
>JAOXJP010257380.1:0-21364 GCA_025762735.1 Platanus orientalis | reverse complement strand
GTTTTAGTGGCCTTCTAATCATGTAGACATCCCTTTCTTTCGTATGTTTGGATCTCCACAAATGAGCCTTTCGTGCCGAAGTGGACTCTCCTCCTCCTATGGATCCTCCTGCTATCACTCAGATTTCCCCTAGGGGTGGGACTCCATTTTCTTTCGTGGCAAGTTGTCTTGGTGGCTCACTGGTCTCGTTTGTTTGATGACCCATTACGAATCTTGTCAGCCTTCCTCGTTGTATCAACTCCTCAATTTGCTCATTTAGGTCAAAACAATCATTCGTGTCGTGACCGTGGTCTTTGTGAAAATGGCAGTATTTTCTTCTTGCCCTCCATACCGGGGGGGCTTCAATTTCCCTAGCCATTTAAGGGTGAGATTGTCTTTGATCTTCATTAGAATGCACTTGGGAATTGTGTTCAGAGGGGTATACTTGGGAAATCAGGACTTGAGATTCCCTGACTTCGACTCGGGCTGGTGGGGCTGATTACCTTGCCCTCGGCTTTGAGTGGATCCACCTGATCCATCGATTCTTTTCCTTTTCTTTGATTCTCCTCCCTTCCTTCGGGCTGACATTGCCTCTTTCTCGTTCATATATTTTGTGCTTTTACCATCAACTCCTTGAGGGTGTTTGGTGAAGACTTCGATAGGGAGAACATGAACCTGGATGGTTATAATCCCCCCATCAAGGTAGTTAGTATCACCTTGTCATTGATGTTGTCCACCAACAGAGCCTTCTTGTTGAATCAAGTGATATAATTTCTCAATGATTCATCTTGCTTCTGCTTGATGCTCAAGAGGTAGGTCATAGGCTTTTGGCAACTCTGAGAGCTTATGAAACCGCTTGCTGAAGTCTAGGAAACTATCAATGGACCCTAGCTTTAACCTCCCAAACCATGCATGAGCGGGACCCTTGAGGGTCAAAGGGAAAGCTCAACACATGATTTCGTCTGGAAGGGCCCGAAGGTGCATCAGTGTCTTGTATGTCTCCAGATGGTCGAGGAGGTCTCTCATCCCTTCTAATGCTTTTATTTGGGGGGCACGAAATTTGTGAGGAAGCAGGCAATTCATCAGTCAGTTTGTGAATGATAATTTTGTTCTCCTGACCAAGTCTTCGACAGTTGATGGCTCCTTCCCCTTCATTATCCACATGACATCTTTTAGTTGATCTTGTACTTCTCTGAGTCGCTCATCCATCAATGGATTTCTTGGTCCACCTCCCTCTGTTTGACTTTGATGGAGGTGTTCTTCACTATGTTGTCTCTCGTACTGATGGGATTTTGTCTTTCCTATTCGTTCTCCATTTTTGCTCTCTGATGGGGCCGGGTTTTCTCTACGCAATCCTTCGCGCACCTCTCTTTCCTCTAGATTAATGATCCATTACAAAAGTTGTTGGTTTTGCTGAGCAATCTCCTCTAAGAACTTTGTGACATCCTGCACCCATCGTTCGAGGTCTGGTCCATGAACTTTCTCCTCAATCTAATTGGTCTGATCATTGTGTGTTGTAGCGTTTCTCTGGTTATTCCTTCGTGTGTTTATGGATCTAGTCTCTACCATGCACCCTTGGTTTAAATGAGCCTTTTTAACTACGGTTCCCATAGACGATGCCAACTGATGATGCCCGAATTTGACACTCGGGCTCGACAAATTGGTGTAGGGCTTTTCGACAATCCTATAGACCTGTGAGGACAAAGACAAAAAATGGTGACAGCTAGTAGCCGGCTGGTTGCACTCCGATGATCAAGTTAGAGAATTCAGAGAGAAGAAAATGGTATGCAATTATGAGGAAGTATTGCTCATACCATTTGTTGTTGCAATCGGTCTGCTTTATAGTGCTCAACCTTGACATTGTTCCCGAATTCTTAGCTTAATGCCCCTTGTTAGGGCGGTGCCTTCGGGTGTGATTGTAGGAATCAGTTAAGTTAGAGGTAACTGGATATGAGTTGGTTTCTTTGTCAATACAAGGAATATCGCCTGGCTCCTTCTAGTTCGGCTTCAATGACATGTGGTATCATTCCTTATTCGGGTGCCTTAGGTCGGGGGTACATGTCATATTGCTTCCCGAGGCTTTGGGGTTTCGGGATTCCTTCATTTGGGAGACTCGAAAAACATTGGCTTGGGCTGCTCGGGAAACATCTCTCAAAAATCTTGGTAGCTCCAGGAAACCGTTGACTCGAGAATCTTGGGGTCGGTTGTGGTGGGACCCAAATTTTGGTCTCGGCTCAGGATTCAGAGTGTGTGCCAATTATAATCCCATAAAAAATCAATACATTTTTCTACATAAATCCTTTCACAACCAATCTTGCTTTGTACCTTGGTTGTGAGGTAGTCTCTTCAATCTTCAACCTAAAGACCCATTTATTCTTAAGTGGCTTTTCCCTTTTGGTAATCTCATCAAATCATATGTGCATTTCTTTTGCAAAGAATCCATATCCTTTTGTATTGCTTTCAACTACTCATCTTTGCATTCATTTGTTGAAACTTCATCATATCTTTCTGGATCTCCCCCATTTGTAAGAAAAATATACTCATGAGGTAAATATTTCTTTGAAGGTTGGTGATCTCTAGTAGACCTTCTCATATGATGTTCAACTGGTAACTCTTGAGGAGGTTACCCTCTGCTCTACATCACCTGCAAGGACATTGTCTTCATGAACTGCATCACCATGCTTATCTTGCATTGCTCTCCTATCATCATGTGCAACTAGAGAAGGGGTTAGATCCATATCAATGAACTCATCAACAATATGTTATGACTTCTCAACCTTCTCACAATTTTCAATGTTTTGGTCTTCAAGAAAGACCACACCTCGACTTCTAATTAATTTATTTCCAATTGGATCCCATAACTTATACCAAAACTCTTCATTGGATCCTCAATCATCTAAAATCATGAGGAAAAGATCAAACCAAAAGAGGACCCACAAAACCCCTTTTCTCCTTCTTCCTTGGTCCCAAAGAAAAACCCTTGTTTTTTTTTTTTCTCTCTCTTTCATGGTTTGCACATCACTGATTCTTCCTACCTTTTTTTGTTTTGTTTTGTTTTGTTTTGTTTTAACAAGAATCAATGACTCTTTTGCCCACTAGACTATGGTTCCGACCTCCCATGAGGAGGGACACCCAATAGTTTTGGCTAAAGTTCACCTTTCGGTGGCGAATTTTTTAGTCACACTGTCATTTTTTTCCATATATCAATCCTAGTCTAAGGAGCTATAGGGGTTACTTGAAGTATCTTTTGGGACTAACTAATCTCAATAGATTCATGTGTTGCTCTATCTCTTATGCTAAAATAAGCTCTTTCTAAGGAATTCTTTAAAATTTGGAAGCAAAAGGAAACTAATAACTAAAATTAGTTATTAGCAATTGGGGATACCATTGGACTGTTAAATGGTAACCCATCTTGCCCCAACCCTGTTAAGATGAGTTTAATATGATTCTAATCAAGGGTAGGGTGGGTTTAGGTTTCAAATACACAACACTAGGGCTGTCAATGAGCTGAGTGATGCCCTAAGCTCAATTTACTAAAAGCTCAGCTTGTTAAGGGTCTTATAGGTGTATATAACATATAATATCATTTATTATATTATTTATTTGTATGAAGAAACAAACAAGATTTTCTATTTCTGGGTTGTTTGGCTTCCTCCCTTTTTTCTTGGACCTGTTTGAACAAATTATATCTTTAGCCTTTAAAAGCAAGTTTGGGTCATGGGTTGTTGAACTTTAAATTCGGGCCTTAAGCATTAAGCTTGATTTAGGTGAGGAAAGCCTGAGCTAAAAACCTCAAGCTCCTCTCGAGCTAGAGCTAAGTCTAATCCTGGTCCTTGCAAACGAACCTGAGCAAAGTTGGACAAAGCTTAGCTCAGCTCAAATCCGATCATTGATAGCTAGTGCTGTTTGGTTTGGGTTGGATTTAGGTTCTACAAAAAAGATGAGATTAACTATCTTAAAAGGGAAAAGCATTGCAAAATGCTTGAAGATCTACAAAAATATCTCTCTTCACCCATATAGGAGGAGAAAGTTGTCAGGTTTTGGCTCCTGCTTGCAAACCTATAAGTATGGCTTATGACTATTTCCTTAAGCATGTCTAACAAAAAGTTTACATTCCAAAATGATATTGGGGATTTGGAGGGCATTCAACTAGCTCTTTTTTGAAAGCTTGGATCACCACAAGAGTTTCCTTCTATATCGATGTTTTTTGTTGGATTTGTTGGAAAACGGTTTTGAAACACCCAAATTTTGTGTGCCCAGATTTGGAATTTGACTGGGAAGGCATCTTTGAGCAAAAAATAAAAGTGAGACTCACAAGTTGTTTGAGGTGGGTCTACATGGGTTAATGTTCACCTCAATGAGGTGAACAATGTTGTATAGTTGGATGTTCAAGACCGTTGATGGGTGAATGAGAAATTGTCTTCAAAAGTGCCTAGTTGGTCATTGGTAAAACTGGTGAAAGTGAAATTTGAATAGTCCCACATGAACTAGACCATAAAACTTTGTGTGTTCATATACACTAATGTTGAACATAAGTTTAGGCTCCAAGGAGCACCGCTATTTTGTGGATGAGGGAGGATCTAGCCAACTGGGTTGGGCTTAAATAAAACACACACACACGCACTAAGAAAAATGAATATTCTTTTATTAATATTTTTTCTTTTGCTTTCTCCCAGATTTGGTTACGCCGAGGGGTGTGACTATTTATGTGCTTTTTACAATTTTGCCCTTGTAGGGGTGGGTTCATTTGTACAATTTTATAGTTTTACCCTTGAAAACTGTTTGGACTGAATAGACACACATGCAACTATTATATCACACCCATTGACATATGTTTGTTCTGTACGAACATGTAGGTGCCTCTTAATTCCCTTTTACACATGTCTTTTTCTATACGAATGTGTAGGTGGTTACTAAATTACAACTTTTTGCATTCGTATCTGTTCGAACACTAAAGGTTGTGTCTCTATGCTTGTTCCAAACAAACATAAACACGTTTATAAATAAACGTCCCTCCATTTTGACTAATCGATTTTTCAATTACTTAATTCCGAATTCAAAAATTCGTAATGTTCCATAGGCATCATAGAGGATGTCCGAATTAGGCATATATAGAGCATGATAACATGTTCGTGTTCTAAAAGAGAGAGTATATCACAAGTTTGATTCACCAAATAACAGATTACAATGTTTCTTTTGTGTGTATAGATCATTGTATTCTGAGAGGTAGACATCCGTGATGATCGTAAACACCAATGCGATGGGCAAAATCTGTCTTAAGGACATAGTATTAAACACTAGCCTTGATAATTTTGGGTATGATTTATTATCTTATCGTCCAATCTAGTAAGTGGTTCATTTCATTTCATTTTTAAGTGTTTTATTTATATGAAATAAATACTAGTTGTTTATATAATAATGTACATACATAGAATATAGATTCAACAGGATTTTGGGAGGTATCCTTGAAATCATTAATTTCTTTCAAAAGCTGTTGAATTCATCAAACTCGTTGACACAGGATAAGGGGTAGATATTAGGGTCTTTAGGTTAGGCATGTGCCTTTGTTTACACAAAACCTCCCATGCAAGCTTATTGCCCTGCTTACCTCCTGCAAATTAAAGCAGATTTTCTTTAGCGCTTTTTATAAGAAAAATACTGAAGCACCAAGGTGTCAGATGACACATCAGCTAAAAAAGTGAACTATCCCAAGAAGTGAACCATGCTAAGTGTTTTTCACTTTTTTTGATGACATGTCACCTAGCATCTTGGTGCCTCAGTAACGCTCCAGTAAAAAGCACTACAGGAAATCCACTTTGTAGCTCATACACATGATACCTCGCCCAAAATGGTTGGGTACACAAAACAAATAACAAACTTGGCAGAGTTTTCCCTTATTCTACACCATCAAAATTAATCTTTATATTATCACAATCAGTGTATATAACATAGCTTTGAGAACTGGACTGGGTAATGGTTTGATTAAGTGACCGATTCTGGTTAAACCAGGTTTGACCTTCGGTTTACATGGCTTGACTACTATAAACACGAACTCATGCTTTTCATGTTTGGAAAGAGAATCCGTTTCTATCCAACCTTTTAGCCTTTTACAAAAGAACGGACTTTCATAGTAGCAGATTGAAATTTAAATTGGATGCAGACCACGCTTTAGCAGCATGTGGACACTTCAGAAGGTAGTGCACAATCAATTCATCCTCACTTTTAATAAAGGGCAGACAGCATTTACTCTTAGGTTTCTTTGCTTGAAGTTTTTTTTTTTTGACTAGGATGATGTCTAGAGAAAGAATTTTATTTTATTTTATTTTTGGTGTGGGCTGAGGTGTGGGGGAGCGCCAAAGTTTGCAATGACCCTGAAGCACCAGGGTGTTGCATGACACGTAGTGAAAAGGTGAAAAAACAGCCAGTACAGATGAAAAAGATGTGATGGTTCACTTTTTTTGCTATGTGTCATGCAGTGCCCTGGTGCTTTTGGGCCGCTGCAAACTTTGGTGCTACAGGAAACCCTTTTTGTTGGGGGAGGCGGAGGTGGAGGCGAAGGGGGGGGGGGATGTTTAGGCCCCAGAGAATTTTCCCAAGGAATTTTGAGTATTATTGAAACTTTGGGATACTCCAATATCATAGGGGGATAGGCTTTTCTTCTTCTGATTGCTAATAATTGATAGGAATGGTCCCATACTCCTTTAAATTTTTATCTATTAGGTCTTCTATCTTTTATATTGAGCAATGAGGATGAGAACAGAGGATTTTGAAAGTTAATTTGGTTTTATAAGAATCAACGGATCAGACCATATATTGGTTTGAGATCCAAATTTCATTTTCCATCTTAAGCTCTTCACTAGGTCTCTATCTTTTATAATATTCTTCTAGGCTCACTAGTTATGAGGTTTACTTTTTCCTTGAGAGGAAGGATATTCTTGTGGTAAATATATGGATTTTAAATCTCTAACCATAGAGTGCGGGATTGTTAATTATTCTCCAAAAGATTGTTTAACTAATAAAGCTAAATTAAAATGTATGGAGGCCCCTAAATCTCATACTGCCTCAACTTTAAGTAAAGTAAAATTGAGTGAATAACAATAACTTTAAATAGTGTTTATATAAAGATTAAATGGCATTAATTTAGAAAACAATCTTCTTAAATTAGTCCTATTGCCAAAAAAATCTAGGTGAAATAATCTAATTTAAATTTGATAACAGAAATAAATCAAAATTCTTTTATAGCCTGTTTGGCAGTCACCTGAAATGTAATCATTTCTTTTGAGTTTCCCAAGGCATTTATAACCATGAGATGATGATTTGTAATGAACTAATTCAAATTTATACTGATTTGTTAACTACAATTAGAAATGAAGTCATTTAAGGGTTTTCTATAAAATGAAATGATTAATGTTATCAGGCACAAGTCGGTGCAAATCTGAAGGGTTTCACTGCAAAACCATCCTATTGTGGCTACAAAAGCCGGGGAAACTCAAATGAAACGATTGCATGACAGGTGGCTGCCAAACGCAGCCTTAAGCTATTGATTTATGCGGGAATTTTGATAGACCAAACCAGATAAAATAAATAACTTATTTCTTTTAAGTAAATGTCAGCTATAAGTTTATTCAAAAGTTACCTAACTCTCCTTTGTTAATTTATCAAAAAAGAAAAATTCTCCTTTGTTAATAGGTGTCGTTTTCTTTGTTGTGATAGGTAGCGTCTTCTTGTGAGCATTTAATAACTGATGCATGGTCAATTAAGACAAGGTCACATGAATGGATGAAAACCAAATGGTTCCTCTTCACCTAACCCTAGAATTCTCATAAATCGTGAATGGGATAAATATGGTACGGGATAATTCGGTGTTAATGTTGAAAAGAATGTTTATAAATTATGGCCAAAAACATCAACAACCGGGTATTATATCTTTCTTTTTTAAAAGAAATCTTAGGACAAAGAAATACGAATTTAAATAAGTCACATAGGTTTCTTTGCAAGGTAAAGGTTCTTATTTCAGCCACGTGGAGGGATGATATGATCAATTTGAATTATTTATTAAGTATTTAAAGTAAGGGATTTTCTAAATTAGCCTCACGGCGAAAGTCCACCTGTCTCTGCATTAATTGTATGACCCACCATGCAATTTACTTTTACCCTGTTAATACCAGCCAACAACATGCCAAAAATATGAAAAGATTAGAAGATTTCTACTTCGGTCGTCTAATCTGCCACCAAAAGTTACATGAATCAAGCAATTATGAAGTTAGGGTTCCTCCCTCGAATAAGTTCTTTTTACCTTGAAAATCATGGATTTAAAATACTAAATACCACAAAAAACTTATGATTACAATGACAGAACACATGATGTAAGTTATAAAATGGTATAAAATTCGAGAATGCATATATACTTATAGAGAATTTACAGCTAGAGCAACCATAGTACAATAACAACAACTACAAATTGAAAGAAAATCAGAACAATAATTAATCTAAGATAAGCAAATGAACCTAGACAAGTTAGGAATCTAGAATTAGCATGGTCCAATTAGACTGGTTTTGTGTGTATGTCTTTGTGATGGTGATCCCTTTTTGTTTCGTGTTCCTCTTCTCCTTTTGTAGATGTTTTTTGAACCGGTTATGTGAATTCCCTTTTTTGGATTAGTGGATCATGGTCTTCCTCTTTTCTCTAAAATTCAAACAATAACTACCGAATTAGTTTCCAGTAGTTTTGCAATTCGTGGATCCCCCACTCTGCTCTGACTCATCCTTTTTGAAACTATTTTGTTGACTGAACTGTGTTACCTATCATCATCCACCACGTGTCCTTTCTATTTTGTGTGGTAACATAAATACAATTTCTTTTCCTACCACACCTTGTACACTGTATCAAGTGCCTTAATGCTTCTCCATTGAGTAAGGAGTCAACAATTATGTCATATGGGTTTTCCTCTACAAACTGGTCAAGAGAAGGGCTTGAGTTATCCATCAAAGTGAGGAACAAAGCTGCTCGCGAATTGCCAATCCAATATGACAAAAGCTTTGTTAAATTTAATCCATTCTAATGTGTGTGATCCATGAATGTAAAATAAAAAAAAAGGGGGATATCAATATTTTATCAAGATAGAATGGAAGTTTTGAAACCCTTTGAAATGTTCTCAAAGTATTAGTTTGATGTGCAAAATCAGTAAAGTAAACTCACCTTCTTTTCTTTTCTTTTCTTTTTTATTTTTATGAATAACAAACTTTATTAGATTGAAGAATAAGAAATAAAGAATATGAAGAATAACAACAATACAACCAAAAAGGCAATACAAAGGATCAGATGATAGAGAGAGAAAAAAAAGACAAGATGATCAATCATTGATTAGATCATTCAGCGAAAAATGTTGAAATTCCAGAGATGATGAAACCCATGTAGCAACATCAAAAGCAATAGCATCAACAACCTCCATGAAATGATATGATTTTCCATCAAAGATTCTTCTGTTCCATTCTTACCAAATACCCCAACAAATTCCGTGCATGATAATTGTCCAAAACTTTTTGCCATTATGATAAAAAAACCAGAAATTCTATTGATTAACAAGATCAAGTAGATTCTTAGGCATTACCTATGAGATATTCATACGTATAAAGAAATAATGCCAAATAGCTCTAGAAAAGCTGCAATGAATGATAATGTGATATCTACATTCTCCATCCTCCAAACAAAAACATCAGACATGAGGAGACAACAACATATAAGGCCGTCGTCTTTGAAGCATGTCTATAGTATTCATCCGATTTAGGGAGACAATCCATAATGTTTTGTGGAAGCCTAGATTTGGGATCGTATGAAACAATAAATAGAAGAAGAAATTAATACAAACAACAAACACACAAAGCACAAGACGATTTAACGTGATTCAAATTGAAGCTTACGTCCATAGGCAAAGACGATCAAGAGAGCTTTCACTATGTAAAACCAGAGATTACAAGAGCTTTGCGGTTGTCTCTTCTCTTCCAAGACCTTTTTCTGTATCAAGAGAAGAACCCAAAAAATATCACACACGTTAAGCAACCCTAAATCCCTAACCTTACTTGACGTGGGTTTATAAACCTACTTGCCAAAACCTACAGAGGTAGTTCTGTATGAGAGCCTAACACGACTCTCACTAAGAATTGGGCTAATTAAAGCCACCTCCTCAATAAATATCTACCATGGCTTTAATTCTACCAAGACTACATAGAACTAAAAACTTTACTACCATCTTCTCCACATAAACCCAAAGGGTAACTCTAGATACTGTTAACACCTGTATCTTTAACAAGACACATAACCTGTGACATGTGCACCACACTCCACCTTGGCTCACATTCCAAAACCACCTAGAGAAACCTACACTTATCATTCTTAGTGAACTCTGCGCCATATATACCTGTAACACACCTCCACCTCGAACTTGAATCACAACTTGTTTGCTATCACCACAAACAACCATTGACCTTGAAGAACCACCGCTACACATATCATCGAATCAATTTAATTTTAACACCATCCAACTAGATCATAACATTGCCAATGCACATGTATAGTTGCCCCAAATCGACTCACCTAGTCAACTTTAGAAAGGGGTCTCAATCTGTCATCTCTAATCATAAGAATTGTTTCACCATCATCTGCTGCTCGGAAACTTGTATCACTTCTCTTTGTTGTATCTGTAAAAGAGGCCCTACATCACGCTAGTGATTTCGTGCACTCCATTTCCAATTACTTGTCGAGGTTAAAGGAACACCATTAATCACCGTATTCCCCATCAGACGATACAGATCATCATCACATTTTTCTCCCTTAATCAGGATTAAACAATCACAAATGATTTTCATAGCTCCCCCTACAATTGAATACTTGTAACCTTTGAAGTCCAACTAGCCTAAGGATATTAAATTCCTTCACATCTTTGGAACATATGCCACACTACTCAAAGTACGAACCACTTTATCAAACATCTTAATCTTCATCGTCTCAACACCCATGACGTCGCAAGTAGACCCGTCACCCAAAGAAAAAAAACCCTGTCTTACTCTCTTGTAACATATCAAAATATTATTTCCTAGAGCAAATAATATGAATAGGAGAATTTAATATCCATTTATCACGAGAAAATGTGTTCATACCTTTGAGACTATGAGAACATCTCCAATGTACTTTTTCTGATCCTCTACTAACGCTATACTGAAACTATCACCTTTCTTCCTATCAGAATGCCCTTGAAAATCCCTCCTCATGTGGCCATATTCTTTACAACAAAAACACCATACCTTACCATTTTCTCTTGACTTTGATCTAGTCTGACCGTTATCACTTTCATAACTTTTTCTTTTGTTCTTCCTCTCGTAAACAAACCTTCTATCTGCCCCTCACCATCTTCTCCAAATACCTTCTTCATTAATTCCCTAAAATGTAAGGATGTCTTAACATCCACCATGAAAATTGTATCATTTTCATAGAGTAAGGTCGTAACAAAGTGTTCATATGATATAGGTAAAGAGTATAAAACAATGATAGATTGATTCTCATCATTAATCTTGATATCAATGTTTTTCAAATCCATAATGATTTTATTGAATTCGTTCAAATGCGTTTTCACAAACATACATTCTCTCACCCTCAATGTGTAGAGATGTTGTTTCAAATACAACCTGTTCGTGAGAGACTTGGTCATGTAAAGGCTCTCCAACTTAAACCACAACCTAGCCGCAGACTCCTCTTCTGCAACCTCTCGTAGCACCTCATCGGTTAGGCACAACTGAATTGCACATAGTGCCTTGAGGTTTAGTTCATCTTTTTTGTCTTCCGATATTGTTGTAGGAAGCTTTTCCTTCCACATCAAATCTTTAGTCAGTTCTTGTTTAATCAACATTGCACACATCTTCATGCGCCATATACTGAAGCGGTTATACCCATTAAATTTCTCCACTTCATACATTCCCGTCATGTCGAAACACCCAAATCTCAATTTAGAACTCTAATACCAATTGTTGTGTAGAAGCCTAGATTTGGGATTATATGCAACAATAAATAGAAGGAGAAATTAATGAAAATAGCAAACACACAAAACATATGACGATTTAATGTGGTTTGGCTTAAAGCCTATGTCCACAAGCAAAGACGATCAAGAGAACTTTCACTATGTAAAACTAGAGATTACAAGAGCTTTACGGTTGTTTCTTCTCTTCCAAGACCTTTTTTCTGTCTCAAGAGAAGAATTCAAAAAATAACCCACACATTAAGCAACCCTAAATCCCTAACCTTACTTGACGTGGGTTTATAAACCTACTTGCCAAAACCGGCAGAGGTGGTTCCGTGTGAGAGCCCAACATGGCTTTCACTAAGAGCTAGGCTAATTAAAGCCATTGCCTCAACACATAAGAAGGATCTAACACAGAACGGACCAAGCTAGACCAAACGTTTTTTTGCTAGATAAGGACAAAAAAGGCTAAGAAGAAAAAAGAAATGAAAAAATGATTTAGTAGATAAGAGACCTAAAGAGTCAAAAGTCCAAGTAAATTTGTTAGGAAGGTTAAAATGAAAGATTTACATGATTTAAGGGAATCAACTAAATTTTCCCCAACTTCACGAAAGGGCATTGAAAACAAAACAAGCTCCCCACGCTCTCTTTAGAGAGTGTAAAGAGAGTGTCAACTTTAAAAAGAAACTCCCCACATGGCAAAACAAAACCCTCTTTGTTTAGTACTTTTTATGATAAAAACATTTGGTGTCATGTCGTGCATGAAAGGGTGTACCATACATAAGGGAATTGGACACATGGCTAATCCATAGGGTCACCTATTTAATAGGTAGTTGGATTGACTACATCTTCTCTCCATGTGGCTAAATCAAAATGGGACTGTTTGGGAAGGGATATTGATAACCTACCTATAACACCTTTTCCCTTTAGAAAGACTCCAACATTAGTTTGATATTAGTAGTTGTCATCGTTGCCATTGCTTCTGTTAAATTTATATTGTCATTATCACAATTGTGGCAGTAGATGGCATTGTTTCGGTGTGTATGTGTGTGTTTGAGAGAGAGCTCTTGGTTAGGGCCTCAAGGGTAAGAATATGAGCCGGGTGATGGTCAGCCCAGATGAAACCCAGCATTGTTTAATTTCTATCAAAAGCCCAGCCCAAAACATGGACGGGCTTAAAAATTTCTAGAGAACTGTCAACGAAACCGGCAATGCCAGCCCCGGCCCGACCTAGCATGCTTAATTTCTATCTTAAGTCCTCCCTTGATCACAGCTCTGGGCATCTTTCAGACGTATGGTGAATTGAAAGGCCCTGCCTAAATATTTTAATTTTGACCAGCTTATTTGCTAATTTTTTGCTATTTGTTTTTGAATATTTTTTTGAGACTTTTCCACTTTTGAGATCGTCCAATTCTGTTGATCTTTGGTTCTTTAATTCTGGTGTGTGGTCACCCTCGAAAAATAAAGTAGAAAACTCTAGCATGAAAAACGAAAGACAAAAAAACCTTATTAGGTGGGATTATATTTATACGTGGAAGTGAGGCAAACAATTTACCTTTTTTTTTTGGGTAAAAGAGGTAAACACTTGTACCTTGGGAACCATATGCTCACCAAAAATCTTATGCTGTTTCTGGTTGCACCCTCCCCTGTTTAGAGTTGCAACTTATTCACCAACAATTGTCTTACTCTGTTTTAGGTTGTATCTTAAGATAGTGTAGAAGAGCTAAAGATACTAAGTGGCTCCAGCCTGGCGTAAATATTCACGTACGTCGCAGAGGATATCAAACTAACAGAAGAGGTCATTTGATCTATCCTAGCTAAGAAGATTTGGATCTTAAAAATTTAAGTAAGGGTGTAGTGATGCAACTAGGCTAGTTCACGTGCTTGGGAGGCATTGTTTTCAGCGCTCAAAGAAATTGGCTATCAAGGACTTGAATTCCCCAAGACAAGACTACCCAATGTTTCCTCATGTCTGAATCTAGAAGACCATGATCAGTGAAGACCTAAGGAAGATCACTCGGGCCCACAGACTCGTTTCAGAAAGACGGGGTCCATGCAACTAATGAGAGCCAACCAACATTGTATAACAGTAGAATACCGTCGAGGGGATTCGAGATTCGACCCCTGCCCTTTCTTTAGAGGATCATGCCGCAGCCTCCCATGCTGGAGGCATTGGTGCCTCTACAGCTCCAAGTCTTTAACACTTCAGATATGTACGGTGTGAACAAGACTGGGGAGCTACAACTATGACACATGGAAGCAGCACTAGCAGGACATGTGGACTTCTAGAGGCTTTCGTCTATCCATACCTCCTTTTACTTGTACGAATACTAGATATATCCCAAGCAGAAGTAACAATTTATCTCGAATTACATCAAAAGTTCTTGTAGAAGACTCTTTGGGCTTGTTTACTTGACACACTAAGCAGTGGACCAAAAAGGGCAAAGAAGAAACCCCACGAGTAGGTGGGTTTCAAATTTTAAAATGGTAAAGAACCTTTGTTGCTTGAGATAGAAGGATTGTTAGGGAGGATGGGATGCAAGAGTGGTGAAGTTGCAAACATGACTGAAAGAGGTTGGCCCCTCTCATAAGGGAAAGAGGTGTGACAGAGAGATTGCACCAAGAGGAAATGTTTTATGCATGATTGGCCTGCAAGGTAATGAATAAATATGTTAGGAACAGTGATCGAGACTTCACCCTTGTCTAAGCAAACCTACAATTTTCTCTTTTAACTTCTCTCTATTTCCTTCCACTCTTTCACCTACCATGAACCATAACCCACTACTCTAAATGGGGTGGCTGCAATCCCTCATCTCCCCTTTGAAGAAGCTGTGGGATCGTCTACACTCAGCCCATAAAAAGAGTATGGCCTCATTGAAACCCATCCTCCCATTTAGCATTACATTCACATCTGCATTTTAGTTTTTGTTGTCAAGAACAACTGTCATATGATTTTTATTTTTGTTTCAGTTCTGTCATGCACTTTTACTTTTCTCATCACAAGAGTACTATTTTCTTCTTATCCATGCTAAATTCCCCTCTATGTTACTCTGTTTTTCTTTCTTTTCTTTGCATGGTTTTGATCAAAACAGAATATCAAAATTGCACGATCTTCTCGTTCATGCAGTAGTACTATCTCTCTCCAACGACCCATTTAGCAAAACGTATCTCTTCATTGATTGCGAATCAAATTTCTACTAGATTTGAGATGATTCTCTATCACTCATAGTGCCATTTCTTGTATCACTTGTTCACCATTTTCGTCATTGTTGCAAGTAGTTTTTACAATCTTTTAATTGCAGTTTCTTCATTGCCTAGTAGTTCTTTGTATTCCTGTTCCTTTTCATGCTCTTCTTCTCTTAAACACTGATTTTGTTTTCCAGGTAGAGGAATATACATCCTGTATGACGACGTCAAGTCTTGCCCTTGCGAAGATGTGCACGTCATGTGGTCAATCTTGGTCGAGTCACACACCCCTTCCTTGCCATCAAAACAATGAGGGGCTTAGCCTATAAAGAAATCAAGAAAGAGAGGCATCATGTACATACATATACATTATATAGGCTTTTTTTTTTTAAATGTTTCCCTTGATCTGTAACTAGATTTTTAGCAGATGGGCATCTTATTAAAGGTTTGGTTTGACTCTAAAATTTGAAGAACTTTTCTTCTCAACGAACAGTGAATATAAATTGGTGATGATCCTATACAAATAAGTGTTGATGGATGGTTTTGTTTTCCTCTTTCTATATATTTTTTTAAAAGCCCGTTGAGTGTCATTGTTGCCTTGTCTATTTTCGGCAGTTGGGATGGTTGTTTGTTTCTTCTTTTCACATGCTTAAGGAGGAACTCGAGGTTAACTGATGTACATTAAAGAATGGATAGGACACCCTACATGATTTTCATGTCTCCCAAACAGTTCTTATACAAATGAACTTTTAAGCAACCTTCAAGTGACGATTTTCATGACTTTGATCCTAGAAATTAGAAGGAAATCTGAACTAACATCATTCTATTTTTTCTTTTTTTCTTTTTCTTCAATGAAGATGCCTTGGGAAAACTACCAAGACTAGACATAAGAATATTAAGTTACTCAACCTTCACCATCCTGTACTGGACAGACGGGGAAAATATGTGGGGACGAATCACCTGCTAATTGAATCAGAAATAATCCCCGCATTAAGAGATCACAGCCCCCACATAGATCACCATCCAATGAGGATTTGTTAATGATGAAGTGCAGATACTCTGATCATTTGGTAAAAGCGTTTGACAGGTTAACTCCCGTTTCCTATTGTCAGATCTTAGACTAAAAGGTGAGAAAGGAGAAAAAAAATGACATTGGTGTGAAAATTGGTATGTGAAAGGAGCTTCTTGGAGAGTGTCTTTGTTGAAAACTATGGAATTTAATGTCATTTAAAACATCCATTAACATGGCCATTAATTCCATTTAAAGAATTTCATTAACAACTTCTTAAATTAAGTTTTCAAATTTGTTTGTTTTCAAAATTATGTTTAGTTTCACATTGGTTAGAATAAAAAACAATATGCAGCATATAAGTTCTAACTCTCCACCACTCTTGTGTATTTTGAGAGACTCACACATTCTCTCTTGGCTGCAACAGTGTAGCAAGGTTGTGCATGCGCACAGTTAAGGGCTTGGGTGCAAGGATTCTTAAGGCCCATTTTCGATGGTCCAGATGTGATCTCGTGGAAAGAACCCATGCCGAGTCTGGCAAAGGCCCATTTGCCAATGTCTGGGCTGAATGAAGGCCAACAAGAAGTAGACACCTCATGGAGAGTTGGTGGAGTGGGTGAAAACCCACTTACACTATAAATAGAGCCCTTGGGCTCCAAAGTGGCGACTAAGGGAAAAAAATCTGGGTTAAGACAAGAGAAGCACCCGAGAACATGAAGGAAAAGATGAAGAAGAAGAGGAAGAAGGAGGTGGCGAATGAGGGTTCTTACCTTCTCTTCTCTTTCTCTCCTTTAGATATGTGTTGCAAAACGCATGTTCCTTCATGCCCTTGGATCTACGTTTCCCTTGTAGGAGCTCAATGAGGCATCATTGGGTTAAGAAACCACCTCAACTAAGTGTTGAAGTGTTCACACTAGTGAACCTCCACAAGGTTTGATGGTGTTAACATGGTCTTCTTGACTCGATTTTCAATATATTTATTAACTTGATAAGGGGACACTTTGATGAATTTTTTGGAAAAATTTGAACATAACATTACGGATGTTTTTGAACACCTGACTCTTTAAAGGGAAATAAGTTATACAGAGAGGTATTCTACATCTTTGTTGGGCCGTGCAAACCATTAAAAGACAAAGAATTGATTCCGAGCTTAGTTGTATCTTGGAGGTAGCTTGACACGTTTCCTTGCACAATCTTGTGGGAGGCCTCAACTATCTTCAAGAAACACATAAAATAGCATCTCTATGTTTCAGGTAATTCGGTTTTAATTTTTATTAAATTAAATTACTTGACTTTAAGATTGTGGACTTAACGGATTTTTGGAATTATTGGATTACAAATCCAACAGTCTTTTGCTTATATAAAGTTTAAGAAGTTCATGATTGTTGAGATATGATAAAATATCTCAAGGGAATCAAATCCCTTGATTCAAGGAGTGCAACGATCAAGTCACCCCACTTCCCTCTTTTAGAGAGATGTGTGGGAGTGGCTAGGTTGCCACACTCCCCTCTCTATCCCTAGTATATTGGCAACCGTAAATATCTCTCACTCTCTCTCTCACACGGTTAAACAAGTAATTCTAATCTATTTTCTATATAAATAGATGCGAAACCAAAACTAAATCACACTTTTTTAGAGAAAAAGATTTTTCGTGACAGATTCTAGAAGAGTTTTAACATGCAACATTGGTGGCTGCTTAGGGTTTTCTCAAAAAGAGAAAGAGGTAGAAGAAAGAAACTTTTTGATAGCCAGAGAATACTCTCTGAAGAAAAAGTAAAAGGAACATGAATTTGTTTGCGATCTTCATCGTCATAATTTCTGTCTCGTATGTAGATCTTGATCTCAGTTGTCTTCTATAGAGAAGTAATACCTTGAGATCTTGATTCAAGATTTTTGTTGTAATCGTACTTCTCTTTAAAAGAGATCGCTTGATTTAAACAAGAACGATAATCTCATGAGATCTGGGTTTCTCCTTGAGGGAACTCTCATTGATCTATGAGTGATCTGATTTGAGAAAACTGTTTTATAGCACTAGTATGCTGCCGGATTTTCTATAATATAATCCCTGGATTTTTGGGCTTTAAGAATGACAATGAGGTTTCATTTGTCTTTGTCGAAGAGTGCAAATCTGTAAAGAGACAACGGGGGTGGATTGTATCCCGGAGTTAGCTTGGTCGCCATTCTTTGCATGTTATTGGGAGACCTCAACTATCTTCAAGAAATGTGATAATGACATCTTCTATGCTCGGATAAACTGGTTAACATAGAAATTATAAGATTAAAGAAGACTAAGAAATTGTGAGTTTGATTTTGTTCAAACCGGTGAATTGCAAAGAAACTAAACCGTTAAGAACAGTGTGCTACGAAGAATACTTTCGTGAAGAACATCCACCTTGCGACGAACCTGCGTCGCGAAGAGACTGAGCTGTTTCAAAGAGCCCAAGTCTTCGCGAAGCCTACTTCCTCGCGAATAATCCATCTTCATGAAGGAACTTCTCTATCGCGAGATTTGTGTTTTCTCCAACTTTAACTTCTTGACCATTCCAAAATCTAAACAATGATTTCTCCATGAAAGATATCAATAGTAGCTTAAGAGTGTTACAAATTGCTTCTCTAGAATAGACAAGCTGATTGTGGAAATTAGATATCCATTCATTCATGGATCTCACCTTAAAAACTTGGAAGTCGGAATTCACTTTTCAATTTTTGTCTTTAATTTAGTGTTGGTGGCAACAAAAGACTAACAAAACAAGTGCCCAAGCATGGGCAATCACAAAAGCTTGCAAACAACACAAGAAGTTAAGAGTTAAGACTACCAAACTTAATTTTTCTTTTAACAACCCATAATACTTCCATTCTTCATTGGCGCCCATTAAGCATTTAACTTAAGGAAATCCAAATATTTCTTACTTTGTAATCTTAAGTCCGTAACCCATTTTTGCACCTGGATTATCAAGACATTGCATGATCCTGCAATGATTTACATTTTAGAGTAAAAGCAGATTTCACGGCAAGTGTTAGTTAAACCAGTTTTAAAGGAACTTTCAACATCATTATCATTCAAGAGGTTCTTGTTGTTTAATTTCACTAATGCTTACCACACGTCCTTAACAATTCCTTCATGCTCTAATAATACTTAATTGGTGTGTGGTTCATATCACATGATGGGATTGTAACCCCCTTCTTAATATGAGTTTCTTGGGATGCAATAATAAACATCGAAATAAACAAGCAAACACACAAGAAACCACAAGACAAAGATTTACATGGAAAATCCCAAGACTAGGGAAAAATCACGAAACCACACAAAAAACCTTTCACTATAACGGAAGAATATAAAGAGACAAGCTTTCCTTTCTCTCTCTCTCATACTATCATAGCCGAAAACTCTTCAAAAAACTCTTTCACCTTCCCATTCTCATCTTCTCTCTTAACCAAAGAACCTTAAAAAACCCAAAGATAAATCCTTTTCAAGCCTTGCACTACTCTCTCAAACTTTGTAAAAACCTTTGCAAACCCTTTAAGTGACCTCTCAATAACCTTAAACAACAATAGAGACCTTATATATATATATCATACAAGTTGATCCCACAGCAAAACCTAGCTTTCTTTGCTTTTCATAGAAGTTTCTATTTTTGTTTTACTTCGTTGACTCGATCCTAGATCAATCTAGGATTGAATTGGGCACCCGGTTCAATTCGGAATTAATCCGAGATCGAACTAGCAACTTTATGGTTTTGGTTTACTGCAGTCTATGTAACCTAACCTAAATGTGTTTGGATTGGTCTAGAAGTGCTGGAACTCACTCCTTTTGTTTCTCTCGCCACTAGCTTACATCAAACTCCACCCCAACAATCTCTCACTTGGAAATTGATGTTGTAACACCCTATGTTTAAATTAAATGGTAAAATAACAATATTACCCATAAAGGGTAAAATTGTCCTTTCACAAGTTCAACCAAACCATAGAGTGGTTTAGGAACTCATTGGACCAAGTTAGAAGTGTATGACTCAAGTTAGGCCTCGAACCAATTAAATTTAAAAGTTATCATAATTTCACATTTAGGGTACCTTCGTGGATCCATTGACACAAATCCAAAGATAATTAGGAATCATGCTATACCTTGATGGAAATATCTAGGAGTTTACTTTCCATAACTGCAAACGGTGAGCAATTATGAGTTTTGTGGAAGAAGTTATGTCAATTTCATCACGAGGTGTCTATGTTGATAGGTCTACAGATTTAGGGAAATTTTTTGGGTCCACCGAGACCAATACCGAGTGAATTAGGGGATGATCCATATACCTATGGAAATATATTTAAGTCTAGTTTCTAACCCAACAAACGAAGATTGATTCTGGGTTCTATAGAGAAAGTTATAAGAATTTAAGTGCAAGGGGGTAAAAGTTGAGAAAAGCTTGTTTGGATCGATCCAACTTATTTGAATCAATCCAGCTACTCTAGGTCTCAAAAAAGTGTAGAAATTGTGTTGGATCGATCCTAGATTAATCCAAGATCAATCCAAATGACCAAAATTATGATTTTTTTTAGGAAAATTTAATTTTTCTTCATTTTGGGGAGTGTGGGACCCTCCCAACTTGACCCAAAACCCTAGAAATATGATAAATAAATTTTAATGACCTTATTTACACCAAAAGGGAAAGAGTTAGAGAGGTTTAGAGGAATGAGGAGCTTAGTGTGAGAGTTCTTCCCCAATTGGGTAAGTTTCACTCCCAACTTTAGAAATCCACTAGTTTAGCTCATTTTCTTCATAGATTTACATTTTTTTTACCTAGTTAACACTCTTCCTACATTATTCTTACAGATGATAGAAGTAAAAGAAAAGAGGTTTTGCAGGGTTAGAGAGCTTGAACAAGCAAAAATAAAAAATTGTGAGTTTACATGCATGATGTACTACTCCCTTTTCTCTCCCACTATTCTTTTATTGTTATTCTTCTATTTAGTTGATGTTTTAGTATTTCCATCATTGGATTGTCAAATATATGAAGTTTGACAAATTCTCATCACTTGATTTGAAGATCTAGTAAATTATGTGAGTTTACATACATGATGTGCTACTTTCCTATGTTTCTTCAATTAGTTCTTCATGCTTATTCATCTATTTGACTGGTATTCTAGTTTCTTCATCATTTAAGTATTAATCTATAGAGTTTTGGTG
>JAOXJP010257370.1:0-21364 GCA_025762735.1 Platanus orientalis | reverse complement strand
ATGCCAAAAGGGCTTGGGGTCGTTTGTTCACTTGTATTTAGTCTTTCTGTTGCCAGTGTTGTAGTCTTTGGGGATCTCTCATCCCTTTTCTCTTAATGAAATTTTACTTATCAAAAAAATAAAAGAGGCCAAAGTACCCTGTGAGTACGGATGGTCGTATATACCCATTGTACATACTTCATGGGTCTTATTACCCTTACATAGAATATACCCCCCATATACATATAATCTCTCTACACTCCCTCTCAAGCTGGTAAGTATAGGCTACACATACCCAGCTTGGACATAAGATAATTGAACATTGGAGAATGTGTTTCATTTGCAAGTAGATCAACAAGTTGATCTTTGGTGCGCACATAAGTACAAATCCATCCAGCTTGTAATTTCTCTTTGATGAAATGATGTGATGTAAATACATGAGGAGAAGTAAGTATGGAGATTAGCAAGTCTAATTATAAACAAGATTCATATTCCTGAAAGAATGCAACTTCAAGTTCAAGAATGAAGAAAGTAAAGATTTAACTCAACCTTTAAACATAGACCTATAAAAATTCTGATTAAGGAGAGTCATGTAGTTTAATTATTAATCCACATTCATATTAGAGGATGAACAAACATTCAATATAAAGACATAAAGTAGGAACAATGCAAGGCTAATGTAATGGGTTAGGCAAGGTTCTGGCAGCACATGTATAGCCAAAGTATATGAATGCTAGTATGGGTATAAAGGGGTTGGTTGGATGATTTAAATAAATGTAGTCATGGTCTAAACAGTGGGCTAAAAGAAGGCAAAGGTTAATATCAAGGTGCTGTGAAGATGACTAGCAGGGTATTAATGGAGAATAATAAGGATACCTGTGCAAGCAAACAGAAACCTGAGCCTTGGTCAAGGCTTGAATTTCTTAGTGTGCCTTCTTGTAAACTGTTGCAGCCTCAAGACTTTAATAACCCAGCACAAAGTCAGCCATAGTTCATTCCAATAACAAAGAATATGTTCTTTAAGAAAGCAGCCACCACTCAAGCATTTTATCAAACACCTGATGTGTAAGTTCTGATGAAAATTCACCCCCACCAAAGAAATATTGTGGTGATTCCTCCAAGATACAACCAGTAGTGTAGGCCTCAGTGATTGGAAGGTTCCATTATATGGTTAAGATGCAGTCAGCTATAAAATTATGGGGTTTATTGAAAGAATTCAAAACCCATATGATGAGGTCTGGTTGCAGGTATTGGTATGAGGTAATTGGGAGTTTTGGATATTCAAACCATGGAAAGAGAGGGACTACTCCAATCGTATGGGTTAAAGTATAATATACTTATGGAGGCTTATTGATTTATTTGGTTATATTGCTGGGAAAAATTCTGGGCAGTAAAATAACATGGGATTATGAGATATTTAAAGAAAAGAAAAGGGGTTTACTGGGTTGACTGATTGGTTTTAATGGGCTGTGGGTGTTAGGTGACTGATCTTATGGAGAAAATTAAGAAGAGGAAGCAAAATATGAACTATGGAGTGATCAGCTGGTTGAGTTGATGGGGGTTGGCTAAGAAAAATAGAAGAAGATGTTGATGGAATACTTTTCTGGGTATGGATGGAACAATAACCAGTAAAATAAAAGAAAAGGAGAAGTGATGCAGCATGCATATAGGCTAGTGGATGTGTGCATAAGGAGTTAGGAATAAAATTGTAAAAGTAATGTTATGACATAAACAAAATTCCTACTTGCACATCCACACATTAAATCAATTGAATTTTCAGTTAAGTTCAATATGCATATTAAGAATTCAAAGCTACAAAATATTGAGCAATATTAAACCCATTCATATGAGAGGAATATACGACTAAATTAGAGATCCAAAACTTGCTAAGTTGCTGGAAAATTATTTCAGCATGAGTGCCAGTGTATTAAAGTCTTTAGGAAATCGTGAAAAATTCAAAAATAAGCCGAGGGAAACATTGGACAGCCCTTAGGGACATCGAACTATATTTAGAGTGGGTTTAGGACTGATGTAAATCAGATTTCACAGAGTAAACACAAGGGCTAACAGTAGTTTAACAGTCAACAGCCACACCACATAACCACCAATAGCCACTATGAATAGGATTCGAAAGAGGGCAAATAAAGAGGACAAAATACCTTGAATTTACTGCAATCCCTTGGTTTTGATATTCTATGGAGTGTCTAGATAGGGATCCATCTCAAAAGAGAGCAATGAGAGAGGATTTGAGGTGTTCGAAAATTCCAGCCCTGTCTAAGTAGTTCCTCTAGCCGCTATTTACCAGGGATTGAATCTTCTTCAATAGTGCAACTTCTGGATGATCATGGACTTCTTTAGGGTCGTACAAGGGTTATTAAAACCCTAGTGAAACAGCTTCAGCAAACTCCAACACATGAAAGAGATATGGAGGATTTCGTAGAATCCTTGTTTCAGCCCAAAATCACGCCTAGCTGTAGATAAAGTTGAACAAACTTGAGCAGGCCTGAAATTTTGGGTGGGATGGGGTTTGTTCCTATTTGGATCGTGGGAGGCCTAGGAGCACCCTGGGAAAAACTTTCAAGCAAATCCCTTAAAACTAGGAGATGAGATTCAATCTTCCGCAATCACTGCCAAATACCCCTGTTTTAACGCCTATAGGTGATGAAACTGTGTGGGGCCCTCCAAAATTTGAATTAAATGCAGGAGATTGGGAGAGGTTGGATCGTCTAGATGTCTTCTACATTCCCACCGAAAACGTTCGACTGATTCTCAAGGGTTGAAGAAAAATAACAATTCTTGTACAGCCGTACAGGAGGTGTCTGGGTGCTATTCATGTCTGGGTCTAGTTCATGCCCATAGAACTTGCCACAAAGTGAATTTTATTCTTATCTTCCACCTCCAACAGAGTCGTCTAGTACAGATACACCTTGGGGAAGCCTCCAATCAATTTAAAACGAAGTCTTGGATGGTTGGTGATAAATCTTTAATTCGATGATAAAGTTCAGCAGCAAACAAAACCTGTAGACATGAAAGAATGAGAAAAAAAGAATGGGGAAGAAGACCTTTGACCCAAGGGGGGGAGTAGCCTCCACTACCATCGTTAAACTAGGGATTTCCCTATACGCATTTCAGGGTTTTGATTCTTCAACCTGCAAACACAAGCAAGAGGAAGAAGATAGTCCAAAATGTGAGTGTTTTTTTTCAACTTTTATTGCATAACTCCAAAAGACCGAATCGTGGGCTCTTATAAGATACTCCCACGGTTTAGGTTTAATACAAATAAGTCCCAAAAGGACTGAAATATCCCTAGGGCCAATAAAACCCTCTCCAAACCACCCTCAAACAATAAATAATGACCAAAAACCCCAAATAAATTGATAACGACTAAAATACTTTCAAAATTATGTGTTCCCCTTGTACATGTGACACAACCAACATAAAGAAAGTAAAAACATAAATAAAAGATTGTGAATAAGGCCTAATCATCATCCGCATCAAGAAGGATAAGTGATGAGGACATGGAGACAGGTGGGACCCACACATGGGGTTAGTAGGGTCCGCAAGTGAAGATTCTTTGGTGGCCTACTTGGGATACAAAATGAGAGAAGAAATTTGCTGCAATTTAGAGCAAAATTGGAGTTTTTTAGTAACTTTTCATTTTTTGAGGCATGTGGAGCCCATTTTCCCATGATTGTGGAGCCACAAGTGTGCGTGCTTGCATGGAGGATAAGTTGGGAGACTTTATCTACTGTTTTATTTTCGTTTTATAACTTTTTACTAGAGTTTATAAATTTAATTTTTTGTTTAAAGCACTCAGGGGCATAATAGGGAATTTTATGTTATAAGTACATAATGGGAATAAAAGCTTTTAGCCTAATTAGGATTCTTGGTCGGCCTCATAGAAGTGGGAGACGTTTTTTAGTTCTTTCTAAATTTTATTTTTGCTTCTAAAATTTGAAAAAAGGGGAATGTAAGCCCTATTTTATTTTATAAAAGGAGAGGGGGGGACCTTATGGTCGGACTCCCACATGACAAAAAAAAAAAGCTTAGCAAAAATTTGCTCCCTGGATGCTATAGGCGGCTGGTGAAGCTTATCTCTCTCCCTTGTTTGCCTAGATAAGGCTTTGGGTTGGTGATTTCTCAAGGTTGAAAGTTGGTGATTTCTTTCAAGGTAATTCCTATCTCCTCCTTCTTCATCTTCTTCTTCTTCCTTCCTTTCTGGTTTTTCTTGCTCTCTTTCTTGCTTATTACAGTCCCCCAAACCAGTTTACTTAATCTACTACACACTTACTATATCTCCTCACAGCCGATCACATCCCCGCTCTTTTCCTTTGTTTCCCTCCAACCAAACCATCTCCCCTTGTCCTTTTACATCCTATGGCTAGCCCTAAACCTGTCTTAAAAAAGAAAAACCTATAAAATTCAAAGAACTCCAAAAACATTATCAAAACCCAATTCCCTTACTCCTATATTCTTTCCTAAGCTTGCCGGCCTCCCCAAGACATCCCTTTCATCATCCTTTTTAAAAAAATCCCCATTCTATACACTCACAAAAGCTGCTGCCTACCCAAATCTGTTGAATCTTATTTAAAACCCAACACACTATTCAAGAAACTCAAATCCCTGCCAGAAAAAACTCTCCAGCAGCCTCTTTATCATTTTTTTTTTTTTTTTTGGGTGTGTTTTCTACATAAATATACACACCTTACGACCTGTGGCTGGCTTAGAAACATCTCTTGGGATGTTTTGAATAGAAAATCTCAAACCCATGCCAAGACCCTCATATAGCCAGACTGGTTTTCTTTTTTTTCTTCCCTCTTTTGATTTCTTTAAAGAAAGCTATGTTCTTTTATATAGATACACATGAGTGCATATATATAATCATTGGACAGATTTCTTTTCTTGAAACTTGAAGTAAAACCCTGCTTCGAGGCATGTAACTGCTGCTGGAATTTTCTTGTGCCTTCTAAGTGTTTGGAAATTGGTCTGAGAGAAGTTTTGGGGCTTGTTCTGCATCAAGAAGAAGATGAGAAGATGGAAGAATGATGAAGGGTTTTGTCCCTGCGAGAAATCACCAATTCATAATCTTGGTTTTCCCCAACCAAGCCTCAAGCCTTGGCACAAGCTTGAGAGAGAGAGAAAAAAAATCTGCAGCTGTGAGAGTTGAAGGCAGCAATGAGCGAACAAATTCTTCTTAATTTTCATTGATTCAAACAATGGGAGACTCCCCGTATAAAGAAAAAACCTGTGCACGATTTAGAAGGGAACTCGATGGCTCCTCCCCCTTCTAAAATCGTGATACACAATTTCTTCCCCTCTTTTTTAACCTAAAAAAACAAAGGGACCAAAATACCCCTAACTAAACAAATAAAAAATACCTATTAATTCCCATGCACATAAAACATGAATAAAACCCAAAAATAAAATTCAGAAAAATAACTAAGAATTACTAATAAACATCCATGTGGTCTGTCATGATCTCAACCAGCGAAAATTCCAAGTGGGTCCCACATGGTCGATATAAGTGGGCCCCACACAGCTGTGCTACTCGAACCAAAGAGTCACAGGACCCTTTCTCCTATGCTGATACACCCTGGGGCTGCCACATGGCATGATGTCCCCATCATGGCGATCAACTTCTATATGCTTAGTCTGGTCATGTTGATTT
The DNA here is from genome assembly GCA_025762735.1 of Platanus orientalis. Taxonomy (NCBI): domain Eukaryota; kingdom Viridiplantae; phylum Streptophyta; class Magnoliopsida; order Proteales; family Platanaceae; genus Platanus; species Platanus orientalis. The sequence goes on along the minus strand of JAOXJP010257370.1, from coordinate 15,717 downwards.
GGGTCTGGTCATGTTGATTTGGGTCATGGGCAATGCTTATAGATGCCTTGTTGTCGCAATAAAGACTCATGGGTTCTATAACTGCACAGCCCATATCTCTACGCAAGCCTTGAATCCAGATTAGTTCACAAATACCATGGGCCATAGCTCAATACTCAGCCTCAACACTCGATCTAGCAACAATAGGCTGTTTCTTACTTCTCCAGGTAACAAGATTACCACCTACAAATGTACAATACCTAGACGTTGATCTTTGATCCAAAACTGATCCAGCCCAATCAGCATCGGTATATGCCTCAAACCTGCAAGGCATTATTGGCTGTATAGAGAAGTCCTAAACCAGGATCCTTCTTCAAATACCTCAAAATCCTGTATGCAACCTCTAAATGAACAATAGTACGAGCATACATAAATTAACTAACCAAGCCAACTGCAAAGGAAATGTTTGGGTGTGTTGAAGCTAAGTATATAAGTTTACCAACCAGCCATTGATACCTACCAGCATTAAGTAGTCTGTCACCATCATCTTCCATTAATTTGTAATTTGGATTGACTTGAGTATCACATGGTTTGCAGCCTAGCTGATGCATCACTACCCAACGAAATTAAGCAAAGAGCTAAATCAAACAAAACTGAACACAAGAGGGGTTATATAGCTGTCGGCTATGGGTTGGATGGGTCCCAAGAAGATCAAATCTGAAGTGACAAGGGTATAACTTGGTTCTGTTTTGAGTCTTTCAGCAGGGGTTAATAAGGTCAGACTAGAGCATAACCATGGTTGATTTGGAAAGAATATGGGCTAGAAACAGCAGGTTAAATGAGGCTATTTAGTGGCTGTTTAGATTCAGAATAGAGTGTCTAAATAGAGGTAAAGCAGGTTCTCTTTTAGTGGTAAACAGTGAATTATGTTAGGACTTAGGAGTTAAACTCAAAGTACAGACTGAAAACAGAAAGGATATTATGGGAAATCAAACTTGATAGCTTTAGGACTGGTATACCAATAGACATCAACATGCTCTGATCTGGAACTGAGTTAAGGGTTCAATGATATGTAATGGTAAAAACAGCAGGGAAAAGACTGGGGTTTATGGGATTAAAGCTAGCTAAACACAGGTTGTTGCAGGGTTTGGCTTCTAGAAACACCTTCAAGATGGGTTCTTTAATGGAGAAAACAGTAAAACAAAGGGAAAAGAAAGAAAGAAAAAAAAAAAAGAAAATAAAAGAAAGAAAGAGAAGAGATAAGGAAAAGAAGTACCTGGTGTGAGTAATCACCTACCTCACAAGCCCGTGGACATCACCATCCATGGGTTCAAGTTTAGGCATAAAAAATTGGAAGAAGAGAAGGAGTTCCACTCATGGAGAGTAAGAAACCTACCGAAATTTTTATTGATTCCATCATTCCAATACAAAAACGTAGATCTCTATATATAGGCTCACAAACTCATGAAAATAGCAAGAAACCAAATTATAAACACCTAAACTACTAGCTTACATGATACCTATGACTTTTCTAAACACCAAACTACTAAAAACTTGACTTTCTAGAAACAAAAAGTGCCAAAATCAAGCCCTTCTAGGGGACTCTTAGAGTGCTCCACTTTGAATTGTTGACTCTAAAATGCCATTGGCAATAATCTCTTATTACAAAAAATACCCAAAAACAAAAATTAAAATGACCCTCATGTCTTAGACTCTAATAACTCATAAACTATTAAGTAAAACAGTACAATAACTCTAAAGAGACTCAATCATGTGTCCCAAAGATATTCCTCCATGTGTCTTTATATGTTTTTTCATGTGGACCCTGCCATGACCCATGTGTGAGTCCCACCTTGCCTCCATTGTCCGCATCACTAGCATCTCAACTTTGCTAAGAAGATCCGACACACACTTCCTCTGGGAAAGAAAGATACCTTGTTTGGAACGAATCACTTCAATGCCCAAAAAATATTGAAGTTGCCCAAGGTCTTTGATTTCAAACTCCTGACTAAGTGTTTTACATGGTCTACTTCATGAGAGTCGTTCTCAGTGACAACAATATCATCAACATACACAATTAGGGCTGTTATAGCATTGCCTTCACTCTTAATGAACAAGGTGTGATCAACCTGACTTTGCTTGTTTCCTTTCTTGGTCATAGCAGAACTTGGGGACTGTTTTAACCCATACAATGCTTTCCATAGTCTACATACTTTTCCTTTGGCGGTAGACTGAAGAAAGCCTAGACGAGGTCTCATGTACACTTCATCCTTTAAATCCCCATGGAGAAAAACATTTTTTATATCAAGTTGAAGGAGAGGCCATCCTTTGTGAATTGCCAGTGAAATGAGAATACTTATAGAATTCATTTTCACAACTAGGGCAAATGTTTCTTGATAATAAATTACATACGTTTGAGTGTACCCCTTGGCAACCAGATGGGCCTTGTATCGGTCAACACTTCCATCTGATTTGAGCTTCACTATGTAACCCACTTGTAGCCAATTGGAGATTTATCCTGTGGAAAATCAATTAGATCCTAGGTATGGTTCTTTTCTAGTGCATTCATCCTTGCAATCATTGCCTCTCGCCATTGTACTTATGAGAGAGCCTCATAGACACACTGCATGGGATAGAGATGGAGGACAATGAGGTAACAAATGCCTCATGGGAAGGAGACAGGGATGCATAGGAAACAAAATTAGCAATAGGGTGATGAGTGCAAGTACAAACCCCCTTATGAAGAGCAATGGGAAGGTTTAAATCAGATGAAACTGGTGGAGGAAGAGAAGCTTTATCTGGTACAGTTGGGTCTGAAGTGGATTCCTAGAGAGGTTCATGAGGAGGCACAGATGGTCCCTTCTTCTTGACATACACTTGAAGAGGTTTTTCTGGATGATTTGTCTCCCCCTGAGCACCAAGAGTTCTAGTGTCACCTTCCCCCTGAGGAGCTTGTCTACTACAATTATACTGACTTCCACAATCAAATATGTATGGTGGAATTGGAAGAGGAACACCAGCTTCTTCAGTGTTATGGCGCTCCCCATGGAGAGGAGTCGGGCTAGGAGCAAAAAAAGGGACCGCCTTGAAGAACATAACATCCATAGAAACAGAGTGTTTGCGAGGAGGATGGTAGCACTCCAGCCTTTCATAAGTTAGACAAGTTTAGTTCACTAACCACCATTTTATTGCTTTAGTTTCACTGTTGTTTTTCTCCTGCCACTTAATTCTTTTAGACTGCGATCCATACATTTCTTTCATTACAAGAGTTGGCTCTTCGACAATTGTAGAGCTTTATTGGAAGGGATTGACATGATAATACAATGAGGATTGCGGAGAGCAATAAAATACTGCAGTATTCAGGAAAGTAAAAGTTTGTTTCGAGGAGTGAAATGGCAGCTGTTGACAGGAACAGGATGGACAGAATTTAGGGTAAAGTGTTGCTGATTGTGGTGACAGGTCAACAGGGTTGGGCTTTAGAAAATTTTCATTAGGATAAAAAAATTCAGGTTCAATGGTTTAGACTAGGGGACGTCAAGCTAAGTATGGATGAATCTTAAATCCCGTTGATCAAGGAACAAATAGGGGAGATAAATTACTGAAGACTGAATGGAGAAAGAACTAGAAAGAGGGAGGCAAGGCCAAGCAGTCTTATCATTTCTATGGAGGGAAAAAAAGAAGAGTCACACTACTATAGTATCACTGTTGAAGTAGTCGCACCAGCATTAGAGACATCACACCTCTTGGCAGCAGCAAAGAAAGCTTCAAAATTCTATCCTTCCTACTTAAATGATAGGGAAGTTAAATGGCTATATATAGATGTGTTCGATAGCATCTCTTTGTATCTTCTACTTAGATTCAATCCTTTGATTACCATGACCTACTGAACCAACTACTTCTCAAAAGTTTTACCCATTCTTTGACTTGGAATAAAAGACTTAGTAAACCTAATTTGTTTTAATTAGCACCGACTAAAGTAAAACTACTCGCTAGGAAATAAATGAAAGTTCTAAAGAAAGGATATAGAACTCTTAATTAAGACTAAAACTACTTAAAAGCAGTCCTAAACAAACTATAAACACTAAGATTTACTTATTAATCCTTAATATAAATAAACCATATTAGTAATTGTGCCACAGTGTTGACTTTTGAGTGCTGTACTTATTTCGGCCAATTCAATTCAAACCTGAATGACGTAAACTGGGCCCTAGATAGAGTGGAATGGCGGAATTATATTCATGCACTCATGTATGAATCAAGCTTGAGTCTAGCTTAAGAATTGTGAGCATTTGAATTTGGATTCTAGAATTCAAAAATTCACTTAAGAATATCAAATCAATTTCAGATCAATCTCCTGAAGAATATGTTCTACTCTTATTTTCCTACCGTTTTCTTTGTTGATGTCTTTTTTGGATCTTTTTTTCTTTTTTTGTTAGTAAAACGTGAGAAGAAGCAGGATTATGCGAGGCCAGTTTATAGAATGGCGAGGAGAGTGAAGGAGAGACTGTTTTGAGGGCACTTGCTGTAAGGGTTAAGGAACATGAACCACATGGAGTTATATAGAGTTGGGAAGGTTTTGCGGACTGAATTGCATATTGTAATTTGGTACATATGCTTCTTATTGTAGGCCAAAAGCTATGGTTGTTTTCCCTCTGTAAGATTGCGGGTTTTTCTGTCTTAATGTATTTCTCCTTTTTCTTACCACCTCCCAGAGAGAAGAAGAAGAAGAAGAAGAAGAAGAAGAAGCATGATTTTTTATTGTTAATCTGTAAGTAAGAAGCCAAATTTCTTTAATGTCAAAAGAGGAGCGGCGGGATATCAATTAAGTATTAGCATTAAATAGATACCTATTGTTTATTAATGTGACCAAAAAGGAATGGTAAGAGACTTATTAGGAAAAAAACGGTGATGGTGAGAAATTAGGTTATTGGAGAGATCAAGCCCATATCTTTCCCGGTGTTTGATGGATTAGATGGATATTGAGTCCTTGTGATAATTGAAAATAGTCTTTCCTCTTCAATGTTAGGATTAGTCTCCCAGATCTGATAATTGTAGCTCTATTGGTATTCAAGCAAGGAAAAAATATATTCTGAGATGAATTCCTCAGAAATGTTATGGGGCTTATTGGTGGAGCAAAATTCCAGTTTATTTAAGGGCTGTGCTTATTCTTTTCAGAAGGTAACGGATCCGATCTCCATTCAGATCGTGTATTGAGCCTCCATTTCATCTGTTTGATGGATTTTCCAATGAACCCATAGTGAAGGATCGGTTGGTTATATTCAGCCCCTTTTCTGTGATGATCACCCATATGTGGTCCCTCCTCTCTGTCCCGAGGATTCCATTAAGCTCAAGTTTGATGGATCCTCATTGCAGAATCCTGGGCATTCAGGTATACAAGGTTCTTCATGGCCTCATGGACAAGTTTCCTATTTTTATTTTTTATTCCTGGACCAATTGGTGAAGCTGATTCCACCAGAGCTGAGAACCTATTCCTCCTTTGTCTCAGAAGTTTATTTTGAATTAGTTTTTACTTCGATAATGTCGAAAGAAAAATGCAATATTGCATACTTCGGAGTTTAAATGAAAAAGAAAAGAATAAGCTCCAGTTTTGGAATAACTTGGTTTCTTGAAACAGATGAACACCATAACTCCCGTTTCCTCATTCAGCCATGAAGAGAAAACTCATAATAGTTGTAAAAAATCTTTATATTTTGTTATTCTTATTTGTGAAAAATCTTTATATGGTTGTTAAATTACAAGTTTAATCTCCAATCCCTTTTGCCCATCAATTTTTGTGACTGTCATGAAATATGCAAAAGAAACAATCTCCAAGAGATTGATGTTCATTGCTCACATTTTCATTGATTTGCATTTCTTTCTTTTGTTTCATTTGATATTCCTATGGCAATGATAATTGAGCTCTATATCGACAAATTTCGTTCTGTTGAACGTAAACTTGGGAATTGTTTTTCTCTTATCGTACATGGAACCCATCCTTTTTTTTTTTCCCTACCTTTGTTCTTTTTGTCTGCAGGTACCAGTCCTGCGGCAAAATTTTTGCGGGCAAATGGAATTACACTTTCCAAGGTGCGAGAAGAGACTATCAAGTTACGTGGAAAATCTGACATGTACTTCTTCAGTCCTGAACATCCTCCACTCACTGAACGAGCTCAAAGGGTCCTTGATTGGGCTGTTGATGAGAAACTGAAATCGGGTAATTTGCAGTCTTTATGTTCTTTCGTTGTAATTAGCTTGTGGTCACAGGAATACTCCTTTTTTTCTGGGATGTGTTACAAGAATATGTCTTAATGAATTAACAAGGTTTGTGGTAGTATGACTTCCATGTGTATCTTCTTCATTTTTAAGAATATTTTCCTAGAGAAAAGTCTTAGTGACTTAACAAGTACATCTTCAATTGGGTAGTGTCATGATTACTAAAATTCAATAGGTAATTAGAAGGTGACATGTGAGAGAATGGTGCCCCAATAATGGCTGGAGAATTTGTGGTGGGAAACATCTGTTATTTATTGAGTTGTTCTTTCCTTGGTTATGAGATAATTGTGGGACCACCTCCTTGTGCTATGATGCTCATAGGAGATTAATATAGCCACTGTGTTTGAGTTACTTGACATCTAGTTATGAGATAATTGCGAGGCCACTGCCCATGTGTTCAATCATGTTATAGATTTTGTTCCGTCATTTCCTTCCTTGATTTGTTCTAGAGATTCTTCCCCCCTTAAATTGAGACATAGAACAGCACACAATAAAACAGAAAATAAATATTATATTTTATAAAGGTAAAAATTGGGAAAAGTCATGTTGGAATTTGACAAAAAATGATATTTATTAATCTTAGCCTAGAGATTTGTGGAGAGATATTTACCATTGCTGAAGCAGCCCTAGATATTATTAAAAAAGAGTTACTGAAATTACCTAGATCAGACTGCTCCAACTGATGGAGAGTGGTCTCATGGGATGCACCAAAAACCCAAAAATGGCTGACCAAAAGAAGGGACAAAAGTGGTTTAATAAATAATATAATAATTCTAGGACTTTTCTTTGAGGGAAGAAATCTATTGGAGACAAAGATCAAGAGTTAGATGGCTGAAAGAAGGCAATAAGAACACAATTTTTTTTTTGTAATTCTGCAACTTCTAGGAAGAAGGTCGACTCCATTCAAGGTTTGTCAGTGGATCTCAAGGATTGAGAACATAAGAGAGGAAATAGAATGATTCTATAGCCATCTTTACAAAGAAAGACACCCCTGCAGGCTCACCATGGATGGTCTTCATTTTGATGACGTCTTAAATCTGGAGACAATCTGGAAAGGTCTTTCTAGGAGACAAATTATAGAGGCAATAAAAGAGATGCAGGGTGGTAATTCTCCAAGTCCAGATGGTTTCTTGATGTCGTCCTTCTAAAAATGTTAAAACTCCATAAAAGAGGACCACATGAGTGTGATAAATGAATTCTATCAGGATGAGAAGATGGGTAAGGATATGAACAATACTTTCATATCTTTGATTCCAAAAAAGAATGCCACAACGAAGTTGAAAGATTTCAGACCAATTAGCCTTATCAGCAATGCATATAAGATAATCATAATGGTTTTGTCCAAATCCAAAAGGCTAAATTTGGTTTTTTAATCAATGCCAATAATAGACAAATCTTTGATGGGTTTCTAGTGGTCAATGAATGTATTGACACTATACTGAAGGAGAAAGGAAAGGCCTCTTATGCAAGATGGACCTTGAGAAGGCCTCTGACCATGTGAGTTGGCATTTCTTGGATTATATGATGAGGAGATTGGGTTTTGGAGTAAAATGGAGGAGATGGATTATGATGTGTAGAGTCGAGCTTTTTCTCAGTTGTGGTCAATGGTAGTCTGATTGGCTATTTTTCGAGCTGAAGGGGTTTGAAATAGGCAGACCCGTTATCTTTGTTCTTGTTCATCATAGTTACCAGTGCCTGTTGAGTATTGTTAATTCCATGTCGCAATGCACTGTGGGCGATCAAGATCAAAACACAAAGACGTGCATCCAAAGCAGGGGAGCAGAAGTGCAGAGATCAATGAGTCGAAAAGGTAAATGGATGATGTGACCAATCAAGCCTAGATCTGTGGACTTAGAGCTCACCCACACAACCTTAGGAATGGGCACAGCATATCTCAAGTCCCAGGATGAATAAAATTGAACAAAATAAAAAAAATGGTGCATTATGGTTTTTGGGACTGATCCCAGAAATTTTGGGACCGGTCATGACTCCACTGGGACTGGTCACAATTCTACTGGGACCAGTCACTCGGGACCGGTCACGATTCTTCTGGGACCGGTCACTCAAGACCGGTCACGATTCTACTAGGACCGGTCCCCAGCGACAGAAATTGCAACTCCAGTTTTTAAATTCAAAATTTGGATTCGTGCAAATCTTTGCATTTATTGAGGATCTTATGACCGTTTGAGGGACAAAACCCTAAAGAGATTAGGTCTATTTAAAGATCTAGGAAGTCTTAAAATGTAAGAAAAAACTGAACGACAAAAAGAGACTGAAAGGAAGAAACAGAAACGGTTGTCTAAGAACCGTTAGTGCTTGAGATCATTATTGCTGCGTGAAAAAGGGCCATTAGAAGCGTTCTTCATTAACTTGAGGAAGATGAACGAGGTTAGACTCAAACCTGCAAACCCGCAAAGAAAGCTCTGAGAGTTTCAACTCCAATCAAGGTATTTTTAAATACTATGGTAACCAAAATATTCTATCCATTATTGAGCACTACATTAAAATGGATAGAATAATAGAGCTTACTGATCCGCATTGACTACTTGCTTACTGAGAAGCATTACCTCTTATTTTACTATCTCTACAAATATTTGTGCCTTCATCGGAGTCACCGGAGGTGGTTTATAAACCCTTACCAAAGACACCGAGGGTTGACACTTAGTTTGCCGGAGTCACCAAACTGTCAAGTGTGTAGGTTTTTGTGATTAATTTTTTCATATAATGTATTGAGATTATTAATAAAATTAATCCGCTCTATGAGGATCTTTCCATAGTGGATGTAGGCACATTTGTTGAACCACTTTAAACGAAGAGTCTTTTTGATTTATGTGATTGTTCTTGAGCATCTTTATTTTCTTTAAAATCAGTAGGTATGTGTTTGTTATAGTAGACTTGAATGTTACATGATTAAAAATTTATCGTCTAATTAAATTAACAATTGCAATATCCTATTCACCCCCCTCTAGGATAGTGGGACTAGAACTTCAGATCCTATCATCCAATATCTGCAACATGCATGGAATCTTGCTTAGTGGGCACAAAGAATCTAGGAAGTTATGCCAAAAGGCAGTAAGTTACACACTTATTGATGACTAACTTTACATAAGATTTTATCTTGGATCTTATCTAAAATTCTTAGGGCCTAAACAAGTTCATCTCATTCTTATTAAAATTCATGAGGGAGAATGCGAAAATCACGTAGGAGGAAGGCCTTTGGCTCACAAAGCTATGGCCCAAGGATATTATTGGCCCTACATGCAGAAAGATGCACAATAATTCGTCCGGAGATGTGACAAATGTCAAAGGTACACACCAATGGCTCATCAGCCAGCGCAAGAGCTTATGTTATTCACTAACCCTTGGTCTTTCATGCAATTGGGACTTGACATAATCAAACCATTTCCAACTGCCCTAGGACAAAAGCGATATCTTTTAGTAGCCATGGATTATTTCACTAAGTGGATAGAAGCAGAAGCTTATGCCAGAATAAGGGAAATAGAGCTTAAAAGCTTCATCTGGAAGTACATAATTTGCAGGTTTAGAATTCCAAAGGCATTGGTCACCGACAATGGATAACCATTTGATGGTAGATAGTTTAAAAAAATTGTGAGGAATATAACATAGCTAACTGCTACTCAACGCTTAGATACCCCTAAGCAAATGGCCAACTAGAGGCATCCAATAAAACATTATTAGACTGCCTCAAAAAGCATTTAGACAATGCTAATGGAAGATGGGTTGAAGAACTACTAGGAGTATTATGGGCTTACTACACCACTAAGTGACAACCCACTAGAGAAACACCTTTCTCACTAACATACAGTATGAAAGCAGTCATACCAACCGAGGTCCAAGAACTAACACTACAGACATCCATAACAACTACACCAAGTAATAAACATCATCTAGCTTTATGTTTGGATCTACTTGAAGAGAAAAGGGAAAAGGCTCAAGTCTGGATTGTGGCCTACCATAAAAAAACTTGAAAGGTATTACAACAAAAAAGTCAAGAAAAATGAATTCAAAGAAGGAGAACTAATCCTCAGAAAAGTCTTCGAGAACACCAAAGAATCAAGTCAAGGAAAAATGGACCCAAATTAGGAAGGGTCCTACTTGATCCAAGAAAAAGGAGACTTAGGAGCATACTGACTTCAACCTATAGATGGAAGAAGCCTCCCTAGGCTATGAAAAACAATACATTTGGAATACTATCATCAATAAAGTACTATTTTCTTCATCTACAACTTTATTTTTTCTAGTTAAAGATTACATTTGGGGTATAATGTCCCCAAAACCAAATAAGGTTGGATTAACAGGCTCTAGTTTGGTTGGAGCGAAAGTCTTATAGAATCGAACAACTAAGCATACTTATCTCTAGAAGTAACCCAAGGAGACTTTTTAGGTTAGGCTAACAGGCTCTAGTCTGGTTGGAAGAAACAAATCCTAAAATCAAATAACTAGACATACCTATCTTTGGAAGCAACCCAAGAGACCCTTCTGGGTTAGGCTAACAGGCTTTAGTTTGGTTAAAGCAAAAGTCCTAGAATCGAACAGTTAAGCATCCATTATTTTGAAAATAGCTCTCTCGGATTAGGACCATATTAGCTTCATTAAATGAAACAACTTAAGCACTACCAGCTAGGCACCATATAGCTTCATTAAGTGGAACAGCTTAAGCCCTACTAAGTAGGCATGATATAGCTTCGTTAAGTGGAGCAACTTAAGCCCTACCAGTTAGGCACCATATAGCTTTGTTAAGTGGAACAACTTAAGCCCTACTAGTTAGACATCATATAACTTTGTTAAGTAGAGCAATTTAAGCACTACCAGTTAGGCACCATATAGTTTCGTTAAGTGGCATAGCTTAAGCCCTACTAATTAGGCACCATCTAGCTTTGTCAAGCGATGCAACTTAATCTCTACCAGCTAGGCATCAAATGATCTATACAATAGGTATCAAAACCCCTGTGCTAGGTGTACCACAAGCTTTGCTAGGGGAAACAAAAAAAAGGGGGAACAAAGCATAGTCTTATACAAGAATTCAATCAATTTCAAAACATTAAAAATCATTTCATTCAAGTTTTACATGAGATACAAGCAACAAGAAGAAATACCAGCTTTTTAAATTGTTTACAAGAAGATCAGCCATCTAAAAGACGTCGACCAAGATAACTCTCCATTTGCAACAAGGCTCCAACTTGTTTAAGGCTACCCCTACAAAGCAAATAACCCCTTTTTGCCAGGGAAAGAGAAAAATATCACTGCAGCGGAAGAAGAAAGGAAGAAGAAGACCAACAGCTGAGTAAAAGAAAATGTATTAAGGTTGGTCAAAAAGCAAAAGAGTAGAAGAAATTACTTCTACATTCAGAAAAAGAAGAAATGAACCAACAAATGAAGCTAGTTGAAGAGCAAAAGAAATAGAAAATAGAATGGTGAGAAGACTAGAGGAGACAAAAAAAAATATCACAAACAAATAAGAAGATGCTTTGGTAGTCGGGGCGACATTAGGAGGGCCACCTATAGCACCATCTTGCCCCTCATTAGGCCTCTTTTGTCTCCTCCTTAGTTGGGCGACCTTGTCTCTCATTGCATCCCTCTCCCTCTCCATAGTTTTAATAAATCTCATGGAGTTGCTAGTGAAGGAATGCAGCTCGGCCCGAATCCCTTGAGAAACTCATCAATCCTCCTCTAGCAATCTCCCAAGGCTTGTGTTCTCTCATCTCACCCTATTGTTATCGATGCTTTAGAGACAAAATCACTGAGCCAACTCGGTAGTAGCATTGGAAGCCTGAAATATCAATTGCGGTCAATAAAAAACTTTACACACATATGGTGCAACAAAAAGGAAAGAGAAGTCTCTAATGAAAATGTCTTACTGTTACACTAAGGGTAAGAGTATAGGTGATGATTTCTTCATTCGCAATCCCTTCCAAGTGGCTCTTATCTTGGGGAAGTGTAATCCCCTCAACGATTGCAGTAGACACCTCCTCACTCTCCGCAGTGAACTCTCCAACAGTCACCATACGATCACTCACTTGAACATTTGGACAGAAGACAAGAGGATCTTTGATAGTAGTAAAGTTATTAGAAGAAGTGTTTGGCAGAGACATGGTTCCCAAAATACAAGAATTCTATGGAAGCCCAAAATTGAGGATGGAGATTTATAAGCAAGAACAAGGAAACTCAAGAGGTGTTGAGACCCTCTCTATGAATGGTTCTAGGCACCTTAGAACTCCAAGGGATATCCATTATCATAATTACATCAGGAGAACTTTTCATTCCCAAGTAATGAGCAAAGAAACCGTCCACTCACATATAAAAGATTTAGAAGAAAACCACTCTTGATTCGGAACTTGATGAAGGAAGGTTAATGATGCGGCAACTGCATGTCACCTCAAAGGCCTCTAAAAGTGTCTTTCACCGAACACACATCCATCGAATTAATTACAAATCAAAAGGATTAAGCATACCTACACAATTCCCCATTTGTCATCCTTACACCACGAATGAAGAACTGGGGGGTAACTGTGATAGGCAAAAAACTCCCACTAATCAAACTCTGTTAGGTGTCAATTTTAAACCAATTCCAACCATGGAATGGTCACTACCAACCAGGCCTAACCCCGAGTTGTTTTTCTCTATATTAGATCAAACAGAGCTGAGCTTAAGTGTCATGCTGATCAAACTAGATTTAAGGCATCCTGACATGTCAGCTGCATGAAGGCTTATATTTAAACAGGTCAAGCTACATGTTCTCACTACAACTAACATAGCAGACTCATACTTGAGTCAAAGATACAATCAACCAAAGATCCCTCTGTGTGCTTAACTCTAACAACTCATCCAAAAGAAGTCAAAATAAAGAAAATTCAAGATCAACTACACTTCTCAAGATTCTAGGAATAAAGCTAAGATCTTAGGAATAAAGCTAAGATCTCAATCTTGAAAGAGGGGAAACGAATTCCATTAAAGCTCTATAAGAAGGAACTAAGCATCAATCGCAAGAAGGAGGAACAAAATCCTACAATCCCAGTCTTTGAAATTGAGGTAACTTGATTAAACCTCACCCAAATAAAATAAACCCTACTAACTTGATCGTTGGAGATCATTCAGCAAGTATCATACCGGTGCGAGGAGCATCCCTAGGAAAGCTCAACGTCTTGCAAGAACCATCCAAGGTTAAACCAGACCAGGAAGAAGTAAATCAACTCGAATTGGTAATGAGGTTGAATTTTACTACTCACAATATCTATTCGCATTAGGGAAAGGTTGGTCTTGACTTCTCTCACTTGACACATCGGTCGACATACTTGTTCGCCTTCTTTCTTATTTTTTCTTCTAGTTCCCCTTTAGTCGCAATCATGTCAGCATCAATTGGCCTAGAAGGGAGCTTAGTCTCCATTTTTCCACTTTGAGTGGTCAACTGAATTGTATGCTTAACCCTCAGCCTTCTATTATTAATAGGACCAGTCTTGACCTTAGGGTCACTATATCTTTTAGGGAATTTATTCCCCTTGTTGATCACCCTAGTGTTAGGCTTCTTATATGCATGTCTCAAGGTTTGCCTAATATCTATGTTATATGATCATTTTACCTCACTACTCGATGAATTCGACCACATACTAGCCCATTGATTAGGCTGGCGCTCCATCCCTCCGATTGTTCAAGTCCATTCAAAGCCTAGCCTTAAGGTGGTAAATTTTATCCGTATGATGGGTACTCATATTTCGGGCCCTCACATGACTAGTTGTAAGAGTTATATTGAATTCAGGGATTTCCCTGAGGCAGATAACTCAAACTCTTTGGCAATTGAGATTCCTATTAAAGGCATCCTATAGTGTTAAAACTTTTATCACCCATTGAGGGGCTTCTTGAGCATCCTCCAGAACGTTGGTGCCTCTCAAACCTTCCTCAGTGTGGTAGACCTAAAGCTTGACCAAGCTGGTCTCGGCCTTAAAGGGATTTCGCTTTATGACCAACCAACTCTTGATGAGCCCCCCATATGGATTTTCCATGGGGATCTCGATTTGCTGATATCAAGACTAACTGTTGTTTGACCTTGCCCCCCGAGTCTACTTAGGGTTCTTGGCACTAGGCTAGAGAATTCTCCTTCATCGAATCATTTTTTAATCTCATGCTTTGGTCTCCTTTCGGACCACCGTCCTTCAGGTATCATCCTGAAGGTCACAACAATCACCTTGGCCAGTCTATCTAGTGCAGTAAAAATTTTTTTATCGATCTTACCAACCGAGGAATTGAGTCTGCCATCAAATTCATTAGGTGTCCCATACTAGACTTCTTTATGAATGGAAGCATTTCTATTCACAAGGGTATTGAAATTTCTTCCTCTTTGAGATGTGCTCCCACTATGGTCACCAATCTCTGTGTTAGAAAAAATTTCTTCTTCTATACCTCGACCCAAGTTTGGGAAACCCGGATAGGCGAAATAGGTTCGGTACATGCCTCAATAAGGAGAAATTTTCACAGACCTCAAAGAGAAGAAATGAAAAATCAAACTTTGTTGAGATAAGAATTGATAGCGCAATACAAGTATCTTGTTCAATTCAAGAGAGATACCTCTCTCTTTAGGTCATCCTACTCGATAGTGAGCAAGTGAAACCAGGGAATGAATCAAGTCCAGTCCTCACGAACTAAATTATAAACTACTTTGTGTTACTCCTACTCCTACGATTGACTTACCCCTACTCCTAAGATAAACTAAATTTGAGGACAATGTTAAGGATCCATTCTTTTTCTTTCTCGTCTATTTATATCGAGCTAATTAATTACAACATCTTCCCCATGTTGTAAGGCAGTTACTCTCCATGTTCCATCCTTTCATCACAACCACTTCTTCCATTCTCCATCGTGATGTAGAATATCCATTGTGGGGTGCATTATGGCCTTGTTTTGCCTGCTTCATGTAAGTGATGACCTATGTTCGTTGCACATTGAACATCATGACACGTGCCTTGGTAAAAACTCTCCTGCTCTGACTCGCACCTTCATTTTAGTGGACAGGTTCAAAGTTTAGCCAAGATCCACGTGCCCTTTATTCATATGAGCATTTTTTTTAATGATGCTAACAACAACCATGGTAGAAACAAAAGAAAAGAAAATTTCTTAACAAACAAAACAAAAAACAAGTAGATAGAGAGAAAGTGAGTAGAGAGAGATAAAGCGAGTATAGAGAGTAAATAGGAGAGATAAAGAGAGAAAGCAAGCATAGAGAGCATATAGGAGAGATATAGATAAAGAGAGAAAGTGAGCAAAGAGAGAGAAAGTGAGTAGAGGAGACTGAGAGATAGAAATTGAGCGAGTAGAACAGGCAGGGAAAGAGAGATGGATATATATACATATATATATATATATATATATATATATATATGTATATATATATATCTATATGTATGTATGTATATACATACATATATGTATGTATATACATACATACATATATAT